>CANNZV010001516.1:149070-328618 GCA_947561585.1 Caprella mutica
CTACACATGATATTTGAATGGTTTAATAATAAGATATCATTAAAATATATAAAGTTTTATAATTATGAATTATTACTACTTTTTAGGCCTCCTTCATTCTATTCTTCTTTACCTTTATTCGATAGGGGAAATGAACAACTTATATTCGTATAGTGACTATAGATATCATAAATATCTATAGTGACTATAGATATCATGAATATCTATAGTGACTATAGATATCATGAATATCTATAGTGACTATAGATATCATGAATATCTATAGTGAATGTCAATATCATAAATATCTATAGTGACTGTCAATATCATGAATATCTATAGTGACTATAGATATCATAAATATCTAGTGACTATAGATATCATAAATATCTATAGTGACTGTAGATATCATAAATATCTATAGTGACTATAGATATCATGAATATCTATAGTGACTGTAGATATCATAAATATCTATAGTGACTGTAGATATCATTAATATCTATAGTGACTGTAGATATCATATAAATATCTATAGTGACTGTAAAAATCATGAATATCTATAGTGACTATAGATATCATAAAAATCTATAGTCAATATAGATATCATAAATATCTATAGTGACTGTAGATATCAACTGTATCGAATAATCATTTTCTTCGATACGTTTGCATCGAATGGGTCAAGTGATACAGTTAGGAAATACTGAAGAGAACTGATACCGATAAGATCAGGAAATGCTACGGCGATACCATCGGCCGATACAAATGTATCGGTAGATACAAATGTATCGGTAGATACAAATCTATCGGCCGATACAAATGTATCGGTAGATACAAATGTATCAGTAGATACACATGTATCACTCGATGCAGTACCTAGATACTCTTAACAATAATTCTCACTAGTATTTCTTTCTTTTCACTGTAGAATCCATGGTAATTATTTTTCTTGTAAGGAAAGCATTCCAGTGCATTATTGTCTCTATTCCCCTTGGAATGGTAATCCCTATAGAAATTCACTAATTACGTGCATTGTAAGAAATGCATGTGATTATATGCATGTAAATATACGCATGTATATAATGCAAATAACTAATGCATGTAAATAATGCATGTAAATATATGCATGTGAAAATGTATGTAAATAATGCATGCAAATAATGCATGTAAATAAGGTATGTATATAATGCATGTAAATAATGCATGTAAATATATGCATGTAAATAATGTATGTAAATAATGGATGTAAATATATGCATGTGAATATATATGCATAATTATTGTGATAAACTGTATTTAATTACATATCTTCATTTATATCTATAAGTATCAACTATAAATATAGTAAGTTAGTATAATCTTTACAATGAATATTGTATAAGTTACCTAATAATTAATTAGGGTGAGTTTCGAATTATTAAACAATACCACATTTTCGATCATGTAAGAAAAATACCTATAAATTCACATTTTTAAAATAAGAGTCAAATAATTAAAATTCTATATTTTTCATTTGATCGGAAATGTGTAGATGTCCAATAACTTGTAACTCAACCAACTACCAAAGGTGAGTGAAGGTAAATACTATTAATGGTGTGTCTAGTTCGTCTGGTATTTCATGAGTCATGGCTAACGTACGATAGAAATGTTGTACCACGTGACCTATACTAGGTACCTATTACCTACCTAGCTACGGTAACTAGTAATAGTGTACGGTAACTAGGTTGATATTATTCACGTTTATTATGTCCCATAAAGTCCTATATTCCCATTCCATTCATTAACGGACACACATGATGATTCCTTTCTATTCCAATGGTTATTTCTATTGTTCTCGTACTTCCGCCAGCAGTGTACATTATTGCGTCAGTTATTCACCGGCAAAGCGGCGCTGTGATTGGTTACATAAGAGCAGACAGCGAGTGACGTCACTGATTTTACCAGCCTCTGATTGGTCCGTTTGAATGATGCCGGTAAGAAAAAAATACTACGAGTATGAACACGTTGGAAAGTAAGTCAGTAGAGTGTGTTACTTTTACACACATTTAAAACATGTGTAACTGTAGTAAATATGAATAAAATTCAAGTAAATAATTAATTATTTACCCTTCATTTAAATAATATAGTCTTTTTTTAACCTGGGTATTAAAGAGTACCTAGTTAGGTACTAGGTACATAGTTTAGTTTTTCCTACGGAAATACCATACTTCTTTCTTGATGTTTTCTCCTTTCCTAGAATTTACTATAAATAGTACCAAGCAAGCCATCCTATAATTACTATGCTTGCGTACTTTATTGCCAAGCCAATCGGAAACAGAAAGAAATGAACTATAAGGTTATTTTTCACTCTTGTTTTTATTTTACGTTGATTTTGAGAGTGTGACAAAATAAACTTAGTCATGGTAAACGTCGTGACGTCAACAATGTAAATAAGATAATTGTAAAAAAGGGATATCTTAACTTTTACGGTCCGAAAGAGTTGTACCAACCTACGTCTGAATTTTTTCACGATTTACTTTTACTATAATTTATAGGTTGTAACAAAAAATATTCTTTCCATCTTGAATAATGGATTTGATATCTTAGTAAGAAATAAAAGTAATAACAGTTTGTTATACAAGCCTAAATGTTTGAAAATATAGGAAGTTTTAATTAGAGTGCTAAGTTGATTTACTTCTACGTTATTGAAATTTTCATGATTTGCTTCTACCGATTGAATTTTTTTCGGACCATAAATAATGTGATCCAAAATAATATTTTAGGGAGATACAATCACACATTGTAAACTAGATGATGTGCACTCGTAGAGCACATACATTCGCCACCACTTGTAAAGTAACCTTGTACCTCCAATGATTTCCCTTGAGTTATGAATGACCTTGACCTTGACCCTTTCCTCGTTCGCTTCCATAATCTAATAAACTGGTTCCTGGATAATGACCAATCGTCCCACAAAATTTCAGGTAATTTGGTTGAATACTTTTTGAGTTATGCGAGTAACAAGATTACCATTAATTTATGATACACGATTACAAATATATAAATGCCGATCAAAATATTACCTTCCGCAATTTTTCAAAGGTAGTAAGATATTAGGGAACAAATTCAATTTTAATAAATAATTTGAATTTACATTACCTAGCTGTAAATGTTAAACTGTACTTATACAGGATGTTTCATCATTAAGGAACCTGAAAGAATCTCGTTTAACTCCAAAAATGTTAATCCTAGGGGGAAAAGCAAATGAAGAACAAATGGATTTAATTAGATTAGTGTTTCTCAAAGATCATTCCTTTCAGATGATCTCCATCTAGTCTTAAAACATTCATCAGCTCTCGTGACCATGTTCTGCATCGATGTTTGAGGTGTGATTGCACCAATTGCTTGAGTTATGTTCTGTTTAAGTAATGTTCTTGGCTGTTTATTTTTTAAATATCCCCACAAAAAGAAGTCCAGGGGTGAAAGATCAGGCGATTGAGCTAGCTGTTTAACATCACCGAATCTGGAAATCAATTTCTGCGGGAAATGATTCTTTAATTTAATACGTACACGGTGCTCAACTTTAACTTTGCTGATGTGCCACATCTACAAATTTCTGTCCCAAAAAAAGGCCACCCCTAATGTACGGGTTGAACTTGTCTTGGACAATCTTGACATGTGTTTAAGACTAGATGGAGATCATCTGAAAGTAATAATCTTCAAGAAGGACTAATCGACTTAAATCCATTTTCAAGGTATACGAGTTTCTTTCTGGTTCTGGTTCCGTAACGCTGAAACACCCTGTATATCAGTGGGGGAAAAGCCTGAGTTATGACTCATCGCTTGAGTCAAGGCTGGCAAAACTCCATAATTGAATTATTTTTTCTTGATTGACTCTACCTGAGTCAATCTAATTATGAATTAGGAGTCATTATGACTCTTGTTTTTGAATAAAATATTAGGCACGACGTTGTGCCGGTTTTGGGTCGAACTGAAAGCTCAAACTCCTTTGGTAACTTGTACCTACCTTTGGTAACTTGTACCTACCTTTGGTAACTTGTACCTACCTCTGGTAACTTGTACCTACCATAGGTAACTTGTACCTACCTTAGGTAACTTGTACCTACCTTAGGTAACTTGTACCTACCTTAGGTAACTTGTACCTACCTTTGGTAACTTGTACCTACCATAGGTAACTTGTACCTACCTTAGGTAACTTGTACCTACCTTTGGTAACTTTTACCAACCTTTGGTAACTTGTACCTACCTTTGGTAACTTGTACCTACCTTTGGTAACTTGTACCTACCTTAGGTATTTTGTACCTACCTCTGGTAACTTGTACCTACCATAGGTAACTTGTACCTACCTTAGGTAACTTGTACCTACCTTAGGTAACTTGTACCTACCTTAGGTAACTTGTACCGATCTTTGGTAACTTGTACCTACCATAGGTAACTTGTACCTACCTTAGGTAACTTGTACCTACCTTTGGTAACTTGTACCAACCTTTGGTAACTTGTACCTACCTTTGGTAACTTGTACCTACCTTTGGTAACTTGTTTTCTTTACTATTTTAATTGTTTTCAGGTGAAATAAATAAAATACCTCTTAAGTTTCTTCTTTATATAGATTCAATTCAAAAAGTAAAAAATCAACTGTAACATATTTTCATGAATTTACTAGTGTATTTTTTTTTTTTTTCAAATTATCCGAATATAATGATTTTTTTGAGAATTATCAGGATTTGTATATTAAGATTTTATTTCTAATTATTAATATTTTATTCGGATCTTTATTATCCATTTTTTTACAATTTTGATTTTTTTTCATAAATTTATAAAAAAAATTCTTGATTTACTTTTGGTGTCCGATATACTTGTACCTCTGAATATTTTTCATAATTACCTTGCAGATTGCAGAAGGTTATATTTTAGAAGGCATTCATTTATTTATAATCTTGTTTTCGCTTAATTCGAAAATTCTTCGACTAAATTGCCTGAAATTTGGTGAGCCGATTTACCATTATCCAGGAACCAGTTTATTAGATTAAGGGAGCGAACAGGTCAAATGTCAAGGTGATTTTTAAGCGGTGGCAAAGGAATGCACTCTACGAGTGCTTGTCATCTAGTTTACTAATATTATAGGTTGTCTCGAAGAAAGATCTTTCCATCTTGAATAAGGAAGAAAAAGAATCTTTGTATCTGAGTAAGAAATAAAATTATTAACAGAGTTTGTTATATTGATCGATGGGTATCATATTAACGAGACTGAATGTTTGAAAATAGAGGAAGCTGTAGTGTACCAACCAACAGACCAACAGACAGACAGACCAACCAACAGACAGACCAACCAACAGACAGACCAACCAACAGACAGACCAACCAACAGACAGACCAACCAACAGACAGACCAACCAACAGACAGACCAACCAACAGACAGACCAACCAACAGACAGACCAACCAACAGACAGACCAACCAACAGACAGACCAACCAACAGACAGACCAACCAACAGACAGACCAACCAACAGACAGACCAACCAACAGACAGACCAACCAACAGACAGACCAACCAACAGACAGACCAACCAACAGACAGACCAACCAACAGACAGACCAACCAACAGACAGACCAACCAACAGACAGACCAACCAACAGACAGACCAACCAACAGACAGACCAACCAACAGACAGACCAACCAACAGACAGACCAACCAACAGACAGACCAACCAACAGACAGACCAACCAACAGACAGACCAACCAACAGACAGACCAACCAACAGACAGACCAACCAACAGACAGACCAAACAACAGACAGACCAACCAACAGACAGACCAACCAACAGACAGACCAACCAACAGACAGACCAACCAACAGACAGACCAACCAACAGACAGACCAACCAACAGACAGACCAACCAACAGACAGACCAACCAACAGACAGACCAACCAACAGACAGACCAACCAACAGACAGACCAACCAACAGACAGACCAACCAACAGACAGACCAACCAACAGACAGACCAACCAACAGACAGACCAACCAACAGACAGACCAACCAACAGACAGACCAACCAACAGACAGACCAACCAACAGACAGACCAACCAACAGACAGACCAACCAACAGACAGACCAACCAACAGACAGACCAACCAACAGACAGACCAACCAACAGACAGACCAACCAACAGACAGACCAACCAACAGACAGACCAACCAACAGACAGACCAACCAACAGACAGACCAACCAACAGACAGACCAACCAACAGACAGACCAACCAACAGACAGACCAACCAACAGACAGACCAACCAACAGACAGACCAACCAACAGACAGATCAACCAACAGACAGACCAACCAACAGACAGACCAACCAACCAACAGACCATCCAACCAACAGACCAACCAACCAACAGACAGACCAACCAACAGACAGACCAACCAACAGACAAATAAACTAGGTAGGCCTATCTAGTTTTTACATAGGAGGTCTAAACTCTTAATGATAGCTCTATTTACAATTAAAGGCTTGAAGAATTATGTTTTTCACATAGGTCATTTATAACTTTATGTGATTTTTTTTCAATAATTAAAGGGAAGTGTAATAAAATAAAAAGAGTAATAATTTAAATATACGAAAAACATATAGGGGAAATATTTTCAATTAAATCAGATGTGAAAATCCGTAGAATAAATATAAATAATATACTAATTAAAATTCCAGTGAAAATAGTAATAATTATCTTAATTTTATCAGATTCCTAATCGAATTTCATTTTTTTAAAGGAACATTTTTCATTTTATGAATAAAAGTGGATTAGAGTTTTCTAATGTACTGTAGCTACCAATATAATTAATATTTTATACTTCCTACTTTGAATAAAAATTTTATCCATGTGAAATAAGAAAAACTATGTAATTTTCAAATTGCGAAATTGTTATGTTTTTAATTATCAACCAAAAATAAACTCATATAAAAGAAGATTTTGGAAAGAATTATTTAACGTCTTCTAGAACGAAAAACTGGACAGCAAATAGGTACGTTGGGGATGGGGGAGGAATCGGGGGTGGGGAGGGTGTTTTGGGGGTGAGGGCGGAGCTACGACTGGGTGCATAGCATAGTACTATGAGGTTGAGTAATATTTAAATATCTACAATTACTATAATTTAGTAAAGACCTTATTAAGTATTAATAAAAATAAAAATTCTATTCATTACTTCTTCTAAATTTAATTTAAATAATGACTAATATACTGATTTAAAAAAAAAATTCACCAGATTATAAACCTGTGATTTTTTTGTACGATTTTACTAAATAAAAACCAAAATTAGAAACTCGGTAAAATATACAATAACGAAAACAAAATGTATTCAGAAAAAATAAGATAGAGAATTTAACAGTAAGTAAATTGATACCCAATTTACTTACTGTTAAATTCTCTATCTTATTTTTTCTGAATACTTTTACTAAATACCGAGTTTCTAATTTTGGTTTTTATTTAGTAAAATCGTACAAAAAAATCACAGGTTTATAATCTGGTGAATTTTTTTTTTAAATCAGTATATTAGTCATTATTTAAATTAAATTTAGAAGAAGTAATGAATAGAATTTTTATTTTTTTATTTATCTAAATTTACTTTATCATTTAGTTGGCTTCAACATCTGTACTTTGTAAATATATTGTTTCTTCAATAATAATTTGATTATTAATTAATTGTATTTTACTATTAAAAAAATGAAACGATAAATACATCTACCTTGTATTATATTAAATTATTTACATTATTTTACATTACATTTTAATTTTGCTATCAGTAATGAAAAATAATGATATCAAACTTGAAACATAGGTGGCGCTGGCAACATTTTGAGGTTCTTTTTCTCTCAGCATAAGAGCCGTTAGAAAAGTACATTTAAATTGGCTACCCCCATGACGTCATCACTTGCGTAGTTTCCTATTGGTCGTAGTGAAATACAGCCCTTGTGATTGGTCGGTTGTGCGCCTCATGTAAAGAACCATAAACGATAAGAAAAACGATAAAATTATTATTTATTTATAAATGAAATCCATGATATCTGCAGGTATCATGAATATCAAATGAAATAAATAATAATTATACGATTTACACTGTTCTTTCTTCATTCTAGTGAAAAAAGTAGGAGGAGCTAAGCAAGAAGTCTGGTGGAAAAACTTAAAAACCCTGCTTGTGGACGGCCCTTAACGACTGTTGATACGAAATACTCTGGAGTCGTCAGTTTAGCCAGAGCTGTTCTAAGTGTAGGTTGTGCATCTTCGCTCTGACCAAACCTGTGATTTAACGACGTTCCTGCGCTTCATCTTCAGTGTTTAGTGAAGTGCTTATTTAATAGAACTTGTTTTTGGACTGCAATGATACACATGCACTCCGACATGTCTCTCTCAGTGCGCTGCAAATTAAATTTCGATGAAGACAACAGTAGTAGTTGTGACGATACACCAATGAGTCCTATTAGAGAAAAACGGGAACTATCCATGAGTCCCTCGGAAAAACGGGGAATGCCCCTGAGTCCAAAACTCAAACGGGACAGGCTCATGCCAGCCAGCCCCACAGAAAACCAGGCAATTTCCCTGAATATCAGTGAGAAAAGTGACGTTGATATGGAAACCCCACCACAAAAATCTTTCAAAGGCTACCACCTAACTCCCAGTCCCCGACCTCCAAACTCTACCTCCCCAACGGAGGAGAGAATCAGATGCCTTAAACTATGTGATTCCCCAAACTCCCCAAAAACTCTTCTTAAATCATCTATGGTTAACTCTGATCCAACCAAAAAACCAGTCCCAACCCTACCCAAAAAACCCAGTCACTCCTCACCCCTAAAAGCCCCTCTACCCATTGACTCCACACCCCAACCCCCAAAGGTGCAACAAACCCCATTACAAGAACGCTCTGTTCGAAATAGCATTCGTAGGTCTTTGAACCGGGCCTCCGTCAAGTCCCGTCTTTTCTGCGCTCAGTCCAGCAGTAACGGGTCCACCAGGTCCCTGTCCCGTAGCTCCAGACTCAGCAACTCCAGTTTCAGCACCATCAGTGAGAGTGAGAGGCCCAACCTCAGGGCCAATGTCAACCCCTTCACTCCTTCCAATGTGAGGATGTCGGGCAAGAAGAGGGCCAGAAAACACACTAAATCAAGGTGAGAAAAACTACTAGGTATTTCTTTGGGTAAGGTAAGATCTGAGTTATTGAACAGTTTCCATTTTCGATCATGTAGGTACCGATGTTACGATGTACCTACCTAATACTTGCGTAACTAGGTAGGTACTACCTAGAAAAAATAATTCATAACCTACCATACCTATGTAGTAACTACCTACCTAATTAATATTTAACTGTCATTGGTTAGGTTTGGTAGCTACATACCTAGGCATTTTAACCATCCGATAAATAGGAACTTATATTGGCCTACCCTACCAAATTTCAAATTTGGCTATTGCAAATGCAATCCTAACAATGTAAAAATATGTACCTATTATGTAGGCTAACTTGATAGGGTAAATTACGAATTGTCGGTCGGTCAGTTCCACATCTTCGGCCATAAGTTAGGTAGCTATAAGAAAAAATTATAGGTATAAATTTATTTAAATTGTTTAAATTTAATCAATTTAATAATAATAATGATTTAAATCTATTTTTTATGACCGATAATTGGGAACTCACCCTACCGTATAAATTATAATTATCTACCTAGTAGTTTAGACTATCTACTTTTCTTCTGAGTAATTCAGCTCTAACGATTTTCTTAAATTATGCAAGACATTGCGCCTAAAAGTTCCCACTCAATGAGTCTCAAAAAACAGAGTCGTTTAATTCGTTATTTCCTCATGTTGGTATTGCACCACCCAATTCAATGGTTTTACAATGGTAGAGTACTAGGTAATGGGTGTAGTAACCCACTCCTCTATTTCCTCCATTAACGGTCATTTGATAGGAGTTTTTATTGTTTGTACCCGCGTGGTACCTACCTATCAGGCTATCACTGAAACGTTTCATTAAGTAACTCTACTTATCCAACTTCACTGGACAGCTATGCTAAGTATATCCTTGAATTGTTATATAAATAACTTAGTTGTTCATTGCTTTCCTTCAATAGCTGTAAATGATGTAATAAATAGAAAGAAGGGGTAATAAATAACCCTAAAGACGCTACTTGTTACCAACTGAAATGAACGCGTGGCGCTTTCAAATCTATACCTACTTTATAGCAAACGTATATTACTTCTAATGTATACAGTTGCTTCATAACTGTTTCCATTGAGTAATTAGTTTCATAACTGTTAAAATCAAACACGAATTCCATATTTGTTATATATTATTTCATTTAGTAAATCATTTATATAGTGATATTTTTTTGGTTGTGTGGCGACATCTGGCAGCTCGTTCGCGCCAAATCTTAACGGGAGTTCAAGTGGCTGCTGTAGGGGAGTACTCAGCCTCCGTATCTGTCGCATCAAAGAAAGCTCTGTTCATCTCAGCTTTTTATTTCCTCTTGAAGGACTTCAGTGTCTATTTCCGCGTGGATCAAATTTCTTGTTTCTTCTTACCTCTTCGTGTAATTGACACTGACTGTTTATGTTTTTATTTAAATATATTCAAATTTATATCATCATTTAATATCTCTAAATTATTTTAATACTTATCCTATTTTTGTTCTTTTAACAGAAGTAGCGAGTCGATGAACAACAGTCTCCTGAACAACAATCTGCCTAACAGCAAGAACAGCAACTACTGTCACAGTGACAGCAGTCTGCACGATGACTTGGAAGACCCCCCTTACCCTCTGTCAGATACGTCGGACGAGTCCGATGTCGATGACATGGAAGACGCTAACCCCAGCAAACGCATCGCGATGCACGAGGTGAACGTGTCCCGCTACAACAAAGAATTCGCGGAGTTGATGATCGTAGGCAAAGGTGCTTTCGGTTCAGCTTACCTGTGCAGACATCGTTTGGACGGTTGTCTGTACGCCATCAAACGCAGTCTCAAACCTGTGTCAGGCTCTTCTAATGAGTGAGTACCTTCAAATTACCATCTATACCATAGTACCTTTATTTGAATAAAAATTAGAAACTTTAGGTGTTAGGGTAATTTACGAATTATTGATCAGTTTCACATCTTCGATCATATAAGAAACGACTAAGTATATAATAATTATTTTATTTTATTTTTGATACCCATGATACCTACAGTTAACATGTATTTTGATATCCATGATACCTGCATGTATCATGGATACCAATAAAAATGATATAGTTCTTATGTGACCGAAGGTGTGACACAGACCAATAATTCGTATCTTAACCTAGATCTGTCTTCATTTATTGTCTGTTTGCAGTTTCTTTATTTTTCTTTAACATATAACTTTCTTTCTTTAGACGTAGAGCCATGAACGAAGTGTATGCCCACGCTGTGCTGGGTGCCCACAAGCACGTGGTTCGCTACTACTCCGCCTGGGCTGAAGACGATCACATGATCATCCAGAACGAGTATTGCAATGGCGGCTCTTTGGCCAGTCTCTTTGCTAATAACAAAAAGCAAAACAAAACTCTTACTGAAGACCAAACCAAAATGCTGTGCAGACACGTTGCCAAGGGATTAAAGTGAGTTAGAGTGATTGCATTAGCGCTTTAGCATGTAGGCTTCAAAATACGGTCTCGGAAAATTCGAAATAACTTAACAGTTAGATGTATCCCCCTGCAAGATCATTAAACACTCATGAAGTGTTTTGTACAATAAACTAGCGGATACAACAAACTACATTAACAACCATTTATTTTGTAAGTCCTTTGACTGAATATCTTTCATTCAGAGACCGAAATTTCCGGCCACCTTATCGATAGTTTTTAATATTAATAGCCGTGAGAGAACTAACAGGCTCCTTTGTCTCCACCAGATTCATCCATTCGCTCCATTTGGCTCACATGGACATCAAACCTGACAACATTTTCATCTCTTGTAAGAATGATAATCTTTCTATGGAGGAGATTCCTCGTGGCTTGGATGAAGACAACTTCTTGGATGACCCAGACACTTCATACACCTACAAAATTGGTAAGTTTTTTTCCTAATCTGAAATATTGTGACTAATCACAGATTTATATCCTTAGTAGAAAGTATAAATTCTGCCTATTATCTTCACATTTCAAAGAATGTTGAGCTAACTCTGTTTTTTCTGTGTTCTTTACAGGTGATCTAGGACATGTTACCTCCATGAAAAACCCAACAATAGAAGAAGGTGATAGTAGGTACATGCCCAGAGAAGTTCTGCTCGAGGATAGTTGTTCTTTGGAGAAAGTAGATATCTTTGCCCTAGGTTTGACACTATTCGAGGGAGCTAGTGGCTATGAACTCAAAAGGAACGGGCCAGAGTGGCACTATATGAGGGATGGAGTTCTGCCTGATATCCCTGGAATATCCCAAGAGTTGAAGGATCTCATCGAACAGATGGTTCACCAGGACCCTGCCTGCAGACCCACAGCAGCTGATATTCTGAACCACCAGGTCCTCATGGACGAGGAAACACTAAACATATCAGCCAATAAGACCAAGAAGGAGCTTGGCATGGAGCTGGTGAAGGCCCAACAGAAGAACGACATCTTGGAGCAGAAGTTAGAGCAGGCGACATACCTCATCGAGAGCATCCGTACGTACGGTGCGTCCCAGGTTTTCGACACTCCCGTACCCGTGCCAGTGTTTAACAACAACACAACTGTGGTGGTTTTGGAGGAGGATATTTTCCCCCTAGTCGAGAGTCCCCCCAAACACTACAACACTCGCTCTCAAAGACAACAGGAAAATCCTCCCGCCAACTTAGAAATAGTCACAAACACTACTGCTCTTACCAATAGGTTTGTAGGAAGGAGGTCTGTACGAAGTCAGAGCTCATTCTAGGTTAGTATTTTTAGTTAATAGTTTGTTTCTCTAAAGTGGCCAATAATGATGTAGGTGATATTTATCAGCACTGGACTTATCCTTTTCTTGTATTCACGCAATTTCGTGATCACTCTTTTTAGCGTCCGTTCTGATCAATAGAGCCAAGTGTCTGGTGCTGTGTACATATGTTAATAGTAGCAGTAAGTTTAGTGTAAGTCAATGTATGATGGGAGGTATTTGAGGGTACTTTAGTTAAAGTATGAAATGCCTTTATTCAAAGTGAGAACATTTAGTTTAATGGAAGAAAATAGATTAATTCTAAGTAGGCTTACTTCTGGGTAGATCTAATTAGGTTCGTGATATTTTCGGGTACTTTAATAATTTAATACTGTCAGGTGTATAAGTTTTCTTTGCAATGCTCTTGTGTAATAGATACTTGTATTTTAATCGGAAAGTGGCCTCATTGTACCTGGTAAAATGTTGTTATTATTGTTAATCTGTTTCTTCTAAGTTTACTGCAGAATCTAAATATAATTACGAATATTTCCTGACACTGTACTAATTCTCTCCAAGTGAACTTCAAATCTTTGGGTCTTCCTCCAGTGCTTTGAATTCTTGTGGTTAATATTTGCCTCTAACTCTTTACCAACTAGGTACCTAGTAGTTCTAGTGAGACTAACTCCCGGATATACCTTTCTTAGTACCCAGCCATATTTGGTTGTCCTCTAGTCCTTAGGTTAATGCGCCTAGTGCCTTATATATTATTGTATAGCATGTTTAGTTTTGAAAGTCTATGTAAGTAATAGGAGCCCCTTTTGATCATCCCCATCCACATTGGCTCTGTAGTGTATTTAATCGCAATGTTAACCATAAGGCATCCCACCAACAGTTTATTTACCCTAAGTAATGTTTAAAATTGCTACCAACCCTTTTTGTTTTATTGGTCATTTTAATATCTTTTTGGCTCCGTTCAGATTTTTATTATTTAACTACTAAATAATAAATAGCATTTTGTGATAAAGTGTACCCCAACACTGATATTAAAGTAGTTTCTTTGATTCGTCTCATTAGTGCCTCAACTGAAATTTCTTGTTATTGTTAGCATCAAAATGTACTAGAAATAAGGTCTGAATAAAATGTTTATTGCCATTTCAATGCACCTTTTTTACCTCCCTTCACTAGCTTACAATTTTAATTCCAATAGAAATTTTTATGAAATATATTCCAAAATTTTTGAACTTTATAATTAACTTTTTGTTATTAATTATTTATTGACATGATTATCTTTTATATCATTTTCCACTGATTTGAATATATGTTAGATATATAATTTTGAATTTAATTTCCTAAACAAAATAAGCAATCTTCGGCCAAAAGCCAATTTTTAATGGATATTGACATATATAGATTTACAGAGTCTATGGAACTATTTCTGCAGTTTACTAAAAAAATGAAAAAGACAAATTTGACTTTTTTAAGATTGCGATGAGAAAAAAACTTGTGGATTTTAAAATTTTTAGTTAATTTAAAAATAATGACACTTCAAGTGGAAATTTGAATAGTTATTTTAAAGTATATAAAATTTAAAACAGAATTGCACTAAGAGTAACAAGGACTATGCTCTTCAACTACCAGGTCTTAGATTTCGTGTTAGGTATACTGAAAGGCTTCATTTACTATCACCTCTTCATTTTCCTCTTCCAACCGTGAGTGCAGCCACCGGTGCTTGTGTCCCTTTTCGTCACATTCCTTAGTAAGTGAATGTATTCACGGAGTAGCTTTTCTACATCCATGAGCATTGTTACTGACTGTGGCAGGTAACTTTGTTCAAGGAGACGCTTCTCTTTCTGACTGTTTCTCCCAGTCCCTTGTATTTAATTGTCGGTACACGTTTAATTGTATATAATTGAAACTTTATTTTTAGAAATACTTTAATGAAATATGTTATAGAAAAAAGTCAAAGAATTCATTATATTGAAGTTAAATGAATTAGAAATAAATATTAATGACTGTCGTATAAAGGTTAACTCCAGTCATTACTTTCGCAGAATGGGGGAAGGTCATATTTTCACCGGAATTTATTTATCTTGTTATTCGCTTAACTGAAAAAGTGTTCAACCAAATTTGGTGAAACGATTTGTCCATGTCCAGTGACCTGCTGGTAGCATTTTGGGAGCGACCCGGTCAAAGATCAAGGCCATTTGTAACTCCAAAAGTATTCAACCAAATTGTCTGAAATTTGATGGTACAATTGGTCAATGTCCAGGAACAATCTGAGATAATTTTGAAAGCGATCCGGTCAAAGGTCAAGGCCATTTATAACTTGATAACTCAAAAAGTAGTGTACCATATTGCATGAAACTTGGTGGGACGATTGGTTATTATCCAGTTAGAAGTTTCTTAAATTTTGGGAGAGAACGGGTCAAAGCGGAGGCGAAGGTATGCGCTCTACCGAGTGCACATAATCTAGTTTATTTTTATGATTTTATCAGTTGATAAAGTTTTTCAATTGAAAAACTGTCGAAAAGTATATCTGGTATGATTATAAGAACAGTTTACTAGTTGGACATTGCAAAAAAGAAATTTCACCAAATGTAATGTAAGTAGATATTTTTAAATTGGTCTGGACATACGACTACAAATTGGTAAGATTTGAAAATAGTCTAAGATTAGAAAGTCGTGTTTAATGAAATCCACTTTTTCTCTGATAGTACATCATCACAGTGACTCTTTTCTCTGATAGTACATCATCACAGTGACTCTTTTCTCTAATAGTGCATCATCACAGTGACTCTTTTCTCTGATAGTACATCATCACAGTGACTCTTTTCTCTGATAGTACATCATCACAGTGACTCTTTTCTCTGATAGTACATCATCACAGTGACTCTTTTCTCTGATAGTGCATCATCACAGTGACTCTTTTCTCTGATAGTACATCATCACAGTGACTCTTTTCTCTGATAGTACATCATCACAGGAATCTTTTCTCTGATAGTACATCATCACAGTGACTCTTTTCTCTGATAGTACATCATCACAGTGACTCTTTTCTCTGACAGTACATCATCACAGTGACTATTTTCTCTGATAGTACATCATCACAGTGACTCTTTTCTCTGATAGTACATCATCACAGTGACTCTTTTCTCTGATAGTACATCATCACAGTGACTCTTTTCTCTGATAGTACATCATTACAGTGACTCTTTTCTCTGATAGTACATCATCACAGTGACTCTTTTCTCTGATAGTACATCATCACAGTGACTCTTTTCTCTGATAGTACATCATCACAGTGACTCTTTTCTCTGATAGTACTTCATCACAGGAATCTTTTCTCTGATAGTACATCATCCACAGTGACTCTTTTTTCTGATAGTACATCATCACAGTGACTCTTTTCTCTGATAGTACATCATCACAGGAATCTTTTCTCTGATAGTACATCATCACAGTGACTCTTTTCTCTGACAGTACATCACCACAGTGACTCTTTTCTCTGATAGTACATCATTACAGTGACTCTTTTTTCTGATAGTACATCATCACAGTGACTCTTTTCTCTGATAGTACATCATCACAGTGACTCTTTTCTCTGATAGTACATCATCACAGTGACTCTTTTCTCTGATAGTACATCATCACAGTGACTCTTTTCTCTGATAGTACATCATCACAGTGACTCTTTTCTCTGATAGTACATCATCACAGTGACTCTTTTCTCTGATAGTACATCATCACAGTGACTCTTTTCTCTGATAGTACATCATCACAGTGACTCTTTTCTCTGACAGTACATCATCACAGTGACTCTTTTCTCTGATAGTACATCATTACAGTGACTCTTTTTTCTGATAGTACATCATCACAGTGACTTTTTTCTCTGATAGTACATCATCACAGTGACTCTTTTCTCTGATAGTACATCATCACAGTGACTCTTTTCTCTGATAGTACATCATCACAGTGACTCTTTTCTCTGATAGTACATCATCACAGTGACTCGTTTCTCTGATAGTACATCATCACAGTGACTCTTTTCTCTGATAGTACATCATCACAGTGACTCTTTTCTCTGGTAGTACATCATCACAGTGACTCTTTTCTCTGATAGTACATCATCACAGTGACTCTTTTCTCTGATAGTACATCATCACAGTGACTCTTTTCTCTGATAGTACATCATCACAGTGACTCTTTTCTCTGGTAGTACATCATCACAGTGACTCTTTTCTCTGATAGTACATCATCACAGTGACTCTTTTCTCTGATAGTACATCATCACAGTGACTCTTTCCAGCATAATAATCGAAAATTGAAATAACTTTAGAGGTCGTAATTAATTATTTAAGTATTATTCTCACTCAACCTTCAATATCCAACTTTCTATTAGATTCAATAGAAGAACAAGAAAGAGTTACGAACTGCTTCACGTATTATCTTAAATTTAATTGAAATTAGATATTTAGGTACACTTTTAGGTACCAAATAGTTTTTTTTAGCCTATTAGTATAAGTTAACGGTATAGGTATATTACGTTTTTAAATTATTTTGAAGTATCTTATTCTTTTTCTTTCTTTATTTAGCTCAGTTTGATGAGCAAACCACCCGAAAAACTTAAATTACATATCAAAATAAATATATAGAACCAAGTTTGAAATGGTTTGCAGTTTTATTATCAGTAACATTAGTTCTAATGAATAGAGAAATAAAAAATAGAGTGGAGGGGACCTTTAAAGCAATACTTTAACTAGATTACGTGCACTTGGTAGAGCGCATACCTTCGCCACCACTTATCCGTTTGCTACAAAAAATCTAATAAACTGGTGACTGAATAGTGACTAATCGATCCTCAAGTTGCATGCACTATGGTTCAATACTTATTGAGCTATTGAGTTATAAATGACCTTGACCTTTGACCGGATTACTCCCAAAATTCTACCAGATGGTTTGTGGACATTGTCCAATCGTCCCATCAAATTTTAGACAGTTTTGTTGGATGCTTATTGAGTTATAAATGGCCTTGACCTTGATCTTTGACCTCTGTCCTGATCGCTCCCAAAATCTGAAAAAAAGGTTCCTGTATATTGACCAGTCGTCCCACAAAGTTTCATGCAATATGGTGCAATACTTTTTGAGTTATAAATGACCTTGACCTTTGACCGGGTCACTCCCAAAATGCTAGCAGCAGGTCACTGGACATTGACTAATCGTTTCACCAAATTTCAGGCAATTTGGTTGAACACTTTTTCAGTTATGCGAATAACAAGATGATAAATAAGTAAATGCCGTCAATAATATAACCTCGCATTACGCGAAGGCAATAACGACTTGATTCAAATTTCATTTTGTGTGATAAATTATTCTTATTTTCTCTTACAGTCAATGTTTTTCAGTATATAATATTACATTACATCGTAGGACCTATATAGGTTATATTTACTGTATGTACTTCAATCGTACCATTTAATTTGCTAGAGTATCGGTCATGATGCGGTCAAATGTCATTACCTCGGTTAAATGTGAAAATAATGATTATATTAAGGGCAATATAATAATAAATTATATAAGGTCATTCATAATGACACCCTAAATCAAAATAAATATCAAAGAAGAATTCTGACTCCCACCCTGAACCACCATCCTGCTGAAAATCTATTTAGAATTTATCAGAAAATAAATTAGTTATTTTAGGTCTCAAAATATCAATTTAAAAGTCCTCTCTCTATATGAGCCATTACTATTGTTTTACTCAATGAGGTTATTTTTTGTCATTTTTCCTTTGACCTTACGAAATCTTATAGCATATACTTTTTCTATATGATTTTCATAATAAATACCGGTTTTACTTCCGTTTTTCTAATTTTAAGTAAAAAGAAAAAGAATGTACGCCGTTTGTTCTCAATTTAGTCTGAACGTTTATTTTTTTAAATTCTAATAGATAACCAAAACAATGAGTGTACAATCTTTTTCTTCAGCGTCATATTAGTGTTTCGAAAAAGTTATTGAACACAGAGTATTGAAATCTTTAAAAGTATATAGAGCAATATTTACTGAACCGAGTTGTGTGCAGTTTGCAGAATAATGACCCTAGACCTTAGTTCTATAATATTATATAAAACTCTCATTTTTTCCCGAAGCCTGGAAAGGACCTTTGATAAAAAGGAAAATCAGGGAAAAAAATCCTAATCGCATGTATTTATTACTGAATTTAAAATTCTCTGTAAACTCTGTTTTAAATTATTTATGTATGATTTAACTCAAGAGAAGTCATAAAAATTTGATAGCAGCTTATTTCCTTGTAATTGTAATAAGCTATTGTAGAGACAATGAGTTGTAAAACGTGAAACCATTTGTAACAATAATTTCCCTATGAGATGGTATAAAAAAATACAAAAGTTTCAAGTTGTTTACAATGAAATGCAAAATATTTTTCTTAGTCCTAATTAAAAGTTATTAAGGCTTTTATTACTTACAATGTTTCTATTGGAAAATTTCACTTTCCTTAACAATTTTAAAATAATAATTCTAGGTATTTAACAAAAAGAACACACTTTTAAATATAATATAATTAAGTATATAGTATAGTACAGGGTATGATATTATAGCAATAATATAGAATTTCCTGCGATTTTATTATTAATAAAATTAGAAGTTATAAAGCTAATAAAAAAATGATACGAAAAAAAAAACAGGGAGCGATTTGATTTTTTTCTATAGAAAACAATAAATTTACATTAAAAACAGTTTAAATTATATTTTTAATTCAATTCATTTTCATACAACACTTGAGGGGACCGTCCCCAAAATTTTGAAAAAAATTTATTATTGAAGTTATGGTTCTGAAACTTTGTATGTATCTATAAAATTGAATTATCTATCGTTTTTGTTCGTGACATTTTTTCGATTAGACCCATAGAAAACGAGTTATTCGAATTTCGAACAAATTTCGAACCATTTCAAAAAACGAAGGCCCTGGTTTTTGGTTAAAGCTAGAGCATTGCAGTTTTTTGCATTCGATTCTCCATACTGATATCTACAATATAATCTTCTTCGATTTTTGATTTTCGAATGGGTTTTCTAAATTTCGACTTTTTCATAAAAAGTAAACCAAAAATTTTGAAAAAAAAATTTTGTCGGAAAAAATGTTCTACAACAAATTCGAAAATCAAAAATCGAAGAGAATCATACTGTAGATATCATTATGGAGTATCGAAAGCAAAAAACCGCAATGCTCTAGCTTCAACAAAAAACCAGGGGCTTTGTTTTGAATACTCATTTTTTCACCTTTCTAGAAGTGCGAGAAATTGAGGTTGAAAGTCTAGTACGAGATATACCCAGGTAGCAAGCATTATTCCTAGGATATCAAGGGAATATCCCAGGCAAGAAGGATTTATTCCTGGGATATTCCCTTAATATCCCAGGAATAAATCCTTGCTGCTTGGGTAGGTATATAGTGGGTATATAGTGATTTTTGGGTATATAGTGATTTTTGGTGACATTATTCAAATTGGTAGGTGCATCTCTATGCTAATTGGCTAAGACAAATATCACGTCACACGCGTCATAGATGAGATTGCACATGGAAGTCGCAGCGCGTAACCTTGAAATGTTATTGAAAATAAGTGAAAACTAATAAATGAGAGACAATAATAAAATGGAGGGTATTGGAAAATTAGAGTTATTTCATTTCGAAAACATGAATGGAAAGATAAAAACCAATGAACCGAAATTGATTAAAATTTCAATCATTCTTCTGCAATGATTGAAATCGATAGCTATAGTGTAAAATTAATTAAAATCGATAACAATTATTTGTAAAAAAAATATTAAAAATGAAAAACCATTATTTGGTAATAATTTCTTCAAATGATAAACATTTTTGAGAAATAATTAAAATAATAATAATGTTGAGAAAAGATGATAACCATTGTAATGGAAATGTTAAATAATAGTGACAATATATTAATATAACTGTAAGAAAATAACTGGCAACTAAAGTACAGAGTTTAGAGTAAAGCACCGTGTACTGTGTACCGTGTACTGTGTACCGTGTACTGTGTACCGTGTACTTGTACCGTGTACTGTGTACCGTGTACTGTGTACCGTGTACTGTGTACCGTGTACTGTGCACCGTGTACTGTGCACCGTGTACTGTGTACCGTGTACTGTGTACCGTGTACTGTGTACCGTGTACTGTGTACCGTGTACTGTGTACCGTGTACTGTGTACCGTGTACTGTGTACCGTGTACTGTGCACCGTGTACTGTGTACCGTGTACTGTGTACCGTGTACTGTGCACCGTGTACTGTGCACCGTGTACTGTGTACCGTGTACTGTGTACCGTGTACTGTGTACCGTGTATTGTGTACCGTGTATTGTGTACCGTGTACTGTGTACCGTGTACTGTGTACCGTGTGCTGTGTACCATGTACTGGGCACCGTGTGCTGTGTACCGTGTACTGTGCACCGTGTGCTGTGTACCGTGTACTGTGCACCGTGTACTGTGTACCGTGTACTGTGTACCGTGTGCTGTGTACCGTGTACTGTGCACCGTGTACTGTGCACCGTGTACTGTGTACCGTGTGCTGTGTACCGTGTACTGTGTACCACCGTGTACTGTGCACCGTGTACTGTGTACCGTGTACTGTGTACCGTGTGCTGTGTACCGTGTGCTGTGTACCATGTACTGGGCACCGTGTGCTGTGTACCGTGTGCTGTGTACCATGTACCGTGTGCTGTGTACCATGTACCGTGTGCTGTGTACCATGTACTGTGCACCGTGTGCTGGAACCATGCACTGTGCACCGTGTGCTGTGTACCATGTACTGTGCACCGTGTGCTGTGCACCGTGTGCTGTGTACCATGTACTGTGCACCGTGTGCTGTGCACCATGTGCTGTGCACCATGTGCTGTGTACCATGTACTGTGTACCGTGTGCTGTGCACCGTGTGCTGTGCACCGTGTGCTGTGTACCATGTACTGTGCACCGTGTGCTGTGCACCGTGTGCTGTGCACCGTGTGCTGTGTACCATGTACTGTGCACCGCGTGCTGTGTACCGTGTGCTGTGTACCATGTACTGTGCACCGTGTGTTGTGTACCGTGTGCTGTGCACCGTGTACTGTGTACCGTGTACTGTGTACCGTGTGCTGTGTACCGTGTACTGTGTACCGTGTGCTGTGTACCGTGTACTGTGTATCGTGTGTTGTGTACCATGTACTGTGCACCGTGTGCTGTGTACTGTGTACTGTGTACCGTCTACTGTGTCTTTTTTTCCCTCTGTATACCACACAGATTGTTTCCATTTCACCGTTATTCCATTCATTTTAATTAATAATAATTACTCATTAATAAGGTGTGTATGGGGGTATGTGATATGTGCTGGCACATACCTAATAATGGGCCCGCATGTGAGAACCTGCACTTAGCACTGGAGTTACTGAATATTGCAAGTATAATAATCTACCTAATATACGTGATATTGTAAGTTATATTGTACCTAATATACGTAATATTGCAAGTATAATAATCTACCTAATATACGTAATATTGCAAGTATAATAATCTACCTAATATACGTGATATTGCAAGTATAATAATCTACCTAATATACGTAATATTGCAAGTATAATAATCTACCTAATATACGTAATATTGCAAGTATAATAATCTACCTAATATACGTAATATTGCAAGTATAATAATCTACCTAATATACGTGATATTGTAAGATATATTGTACCTAATATACGTGATATTGTAAGATATATTGTACCTAATATACGTGATATTGAACCTAATATACGTAATATTGTAAGTAATTTACGTAATATTGTAAGTAATATTGAACCATACGTAACTATGCCGTAAGTTAAATATAACTAGATAGCGTGCACTCGATAGAGCACATACTTTCGCCGCAGCTTATATATGACCTTAACCATAACCTTGGACCCGTTCGCTCCCAAAATCTGATAGACTGGTAACTAAATAATGACCAATGACCCCACCAAATTTTATGTAATTCGGTTGAATAATATTTGAGTTTCTGAGTTATAAATGACCTTGACCTTTGACCGGATCGCTCCCAAAATTCTACCTGATGATTCCTGGACATTGGCCAATCGTCCCACCAAATTTCAGGCAATTTGGTTGAATAGTGAACACCTTTTGAGTTGATGAGTTATAAATATCCTTGACCTTGACCTTTGACCTTTTCTCTCCCATAATCTGATAAAATGGTTCCTGTATATTGACCAATCGTCCACCAAGTTTCATGCAATATGGTTCAATACTTTTTCAGTTATGAATGACCATGACCTTGACCTTTGACTGGGTCGCTCCCCAAATTCTACCAGCAGGTCACTGGACATTGAACAATCGTTCAACCAAATTTCAGGCAATTTGGTTGAACATTTTTTCAGTTATGCAAATAACAAGATGATAAATAAATAAATGCCGGGTAAAATATAACCTTCCGCAAATTTGCGAAGGTAATTATGCCGTAAGTTATGCTGTACCTAATATTGTACGTATATATATCCAATATTACTATCTAACATTTTACCTAATATTGTACATAACATTGTACTTACTTTCATACCTAACACCTCACCCGCATAATCACCACTCCTCTATTTTACCGCCATTGCATTTCATCTTATGGATAGAATGGTGATGTTAGCAAATAAAAATAACTTCAAATAACTACAGGCAGTGGGGAAGTAAATTGCATGAATTTGAAGTCAGAAATCACTAACTACATACATTTATTTTTTAGCATAAGCTATCGGTAAAGTCCTAGTTAGTTAAGTGCAACGTTACACTTTTAAATACACATTTTATATAAAATGTTGAGTTAAGATATAAATTAGAAATTTTAATATTAATGGACTCTTCAATAATTAATATTTGTGAAGATAAAATGTTCAGTAGGAGAATTAAAGCAGAAGAACATGTTTTTTTTCATTCCTTGAAAATCATGTATTATTGCACCAAACTGATCTGCATGTAATGGGGGAAATTCTGAATTATTGGATGGTTACACATTTTCGATCACATGAGTTAAAATACATAAATGGTTTACCAATTGAAATAAATGTACAAAATGTTGAATTAAATGTATTATTATTTATAATAAAATGACCCAAGTCCAAGTTAAGTGCAACGTTGCAATTAATTATTGAGCATTTTCATGTGAATAATTTTTTATTTTATGTATATGATAAATTTAATCAAATAAAATCAATATGATAAAATTCTTTCTCTCCATTTTTATTTTTTTATTCATCAGAAATATTTTCACTTTAAACTTAAAAAATAAAGTAAAGTAATGTCGCTATTAAATATTCCCATTTCATGTCATTCCCATTCCAAGTCATTCCCATTCCAAGTCATTCCCATTCCAAGTTATTCCCATTCCATGTAATTCCCATTCCATGTTATTTCCCTTCCACGTCATTCCCATTCCATGTCATTCCCATTCCATGTTATTCCCATTCCATGTCATTCCCATTCCAAGTCATTACCATTCCAAGTCATTTCCCTTCCACGTCATTCCCATTCCATGTCATTCCCATTCCATGTCATTCCCATTCCAAGTCATTCCCATTCCATGTCATTCCCATTCCATGTCATTCCCATTCCATGTCATTCCCATTCCATGTCATTCCCATTCCATGTCATTTCCATTCCATGTCATTCCCATTCCAAGTCATTCCCATTCCATGTCATTCCCATTCCAAGTCATTCTCATTCCATGTCATTCCCATTCCATGTCATTCCCATTCCATGTCATTCCCATTCCCCGTCATTCCCATTCCATGTCATTTCCCTTCCACGTCTTTCCCATTCCATGTCATTCCCATTTCATGTCATTCCCATTCCATGTCATTCCCATTCCATGTCATTACCATTCCATGCCATTCCCATTCCATGTCATTCCCATTCCATGTACGTCATTCCCATTCCAAGTCATTCTCATTCCATGTCATTCCCATTCCATGTCATTCCCATTCCAAGTCATTCTCATTCCATGTCATTCCCATTCCATGTCATTCCCATTCCCCGTCATTCCCATTCCATGTCATTTCCCTTCCACGTCTTTCCCATTCCATGTCATTCCCATTTCATGTCATTCCCATTCCATGTCATTCCCATTCCATGTCATTCACATTCCATGTCATTCCCATTTCATGTCATTCTCATTCCAAGTCATTCCCATTCCATGTCATTCCCATTCCATGTCATTCCCATTCCATGTCATTCCCATTCCTTGTCATTCTCATTCCATGTCATTCCCATTCCATGTCATTCCCATTCCTTGTCATTCCCATTCCAAGTCATTCCCATTCCATGTCATTTCCCTTCCACGTCATTCCCATTCCATGTCATTCCCATTCCATGTCATTCCCATTCCATGTCATTCCCATTCCATGTCATTCCCATTCCATGTACGTCATTCCCATTCCAAGTCATTCTCATTCTATGTCATTCCCCTTCCATGTCATTCCCATTCCATGTCATTCCCATTCCATGTCATTCCCATTCCATGTCATTCCCATTCCATGTCATTCCCATTCCATGTCATTCCCATTCCATGTCATTCCCATTCCATGTCATTCCCATTCCATGTCATTCCCATTCCATGTCATTCCCATTCCAAGTCATTCCCATTTCATGTCATTCCCATTCCAAGTCATTCCCATTCCATGTCATTCCCATTCCATGTCATTCCCATTCCATGTACGTCATTCCCATTCCAAGTCATTCTCATTCCATGTTATTCTCATTCCAAGTCATTCTCATTCCATGTCATTCCCATTCCATGTCATTCCCATTCCATGTCATTCCCATTCCATGTACGTCATTCCCATTCCAAGTCATTCTCATTCCATGTTATTCTCATTCCATGTCATTCCCATTTCATGCCATTCCCATTCCATGTTATTCTCATTCCATATCATTTCCATTCCATATCATTTCCATTCCATGTCATTCCCAATATGTTTTCCCACTCCAAATGGTAACAAAGAGACTATTCCTGTTTTCGGTTGGAATCTCATTCCCATTCCTAGATGTGAAACGTTTCACCTCTCAATTCCCAGATCTTAATCCTACTTCGCTTTTATGGTTTGTTTATATGTAGGTATTTAACTAATATTTAAAGGTATTTAACTAATATTTATAGGTATTTAACTAATATTTAAAGGTATTTAACTAATATTTAAAGGTATTTAACTAATATTTAAAGGTATTTAACTAATATTTAAACGTATTTAACTAATATTTAAACGTATTTAACTAATATTTAAACGTATTTAACTAATATTTAAAGGTATTTAACTAATATTTAAAGGTATTTAACTAATATTTAAAGGTATTTAACTAATATTTAAAGGTATTTAACTAATATTTAAAGGTATTTAACTAATATTTAAAGGTATTTAACTAATATTTAAAGGTATTTAACTAATATTTAAACGTATTTAACTAATATTTAAAGGTATTTAACTAATATTTAAAGGTATTTAACTAATATTTAAAGGTATTTAACTAATATTTAAAGGTATTTAACTAATATTTAAAGGTATT
This sequence comes from Caprella mutica, assembly GCA_947561585.1. Classification (NCBI taxonomy): domain Eukaryota; kingdom Metazoa; phylum Arthropoda; class Malacostraca; order Amphipoda; family Caprellidae; genus Caprella; species Caprella mutica. The sequence continues at coordinate 175,558 of CANNZV010001516.1, forward strand.
TAACTAATATTTAAAGGTATTTAACTAATATTTGAAGGTATTTAACTAATATTTAAAGGTATTTAACTAATATTTAAAGGTATTTAACTAATATTTAAAGGTATTTAACTAATATTTAAAGGTATTTAACTAATATTTAAAGGTATTTAACTAATATTTAAAGGTATTTAACTAATATTTAAAGGTATTTAACTAATATTTAAAGGTATTTAACTAATATTTAAAGGTATTTAACTAATATTTAAAGGTATTTAACTAATATTTAAAGGTATTTAACTAATATTTAAAGGTATTTAACTAATATTTAAAGGTATTTAACTAATATTTAAAGGTATTTAACTAATATTTAAAGGTATTTCATTATTATATATATATGCATTTAATTAATATATTTAAATAATTAATGGAGTATGACATTTTCAAATCTATTCAAATAATTTAATGGACATAAAATAATAGAAAGAAATATACATTATATTTCATATTTAAGAATCAATACAATTTAATAAGAAATTTTACTAGATTGATTCAAAAAGTAAATGACAGATACTAAAATCTTTACTGTTTTTAAACTGTTTGATAGTACCGTTTAACAGTACCATTTAAGAGTACCGTTTGAGAGTACCATTTAACAGTACCGTTTAACAGTACCATTTAACAATACCATTTGAGAGTACCATTTAACAGTACCATTTAAGAGTACCGTTTAACAGTACCATTTAAGAGTACCGTTTGAGAGTACCATTTAACAGTACCATTTAACAGTACCGTTTGAGAGTACCATTTAACAGTACCGTTTAACAGTACCATTTAACAGTACCATTTAACAGTACCGTTTAACAGTACCGTTTAACAGTACCGTTTAACAGTACCGTTTGAGAGTACCATTTAACAGTACCGTTTAACAGCACCATTTAACAGTACCATTTAAGAGTACCGTTTGAGAGTACCATTTAACAGTACCATTTAACAGTACCGTTTGAGAGTACCATTTAACAGTACCGTTTAACAGTACCATTTAACAGTATCATTTAACAGTACCGTTTAACAGTACCATTTAACAGTACCATTTAACAGTACCGTTTAACAGTACCGTTTAACAGTACCGTTTGAGAGTACCATTTAACAGTACCGTTTAACAGCACCGTTTAACAGTACCATTTAACAGTACCGTTTAACAGTACCATTTAACAGTACCGTTTAACAGTACCGTTTAACAGTACCGTTTGAGAGTACCGTTTAACAGTACCGTTTGAGAGTACCATTTAACAGTACCGTTTAACAGCACCGTTTAACAGTATCATTTAACAGCACCATTTAACAGTACCGTTTAACAGTACCGTTTAACAGTACCGTTTGAGAGTACCATTTAACAGTACCGTTTACCAGTACCGTTTAACAGTACCGTTTAACAGTACCGTTTAACAGTACCGTTTAACAGCACCGTTTAACAGTATCATTTAACAGTACCGTTTAACAGTACCGTTTAACAGTACCGTTTAACAGCACCGTTTAACAGTATCATTTAACAGTACCGTTTACCAGTACCGTTTAACAGTACCGTTTAACAGTACCGTTTAACAGTACCGTTTAACAGCACCGTTTAACAGTACCGTTTAACAGTATCATTTAACAGTACCGTTTAACAGTACCGTTTACCAGTACCGTTTAACAGTACCGTTATTTTTCCCTCATAGTCCTAACACTTGTTCCTGAGATTCCCGCCAATTCCTGGTAACCGCACCGGCTGTGTTGGGAATGGGAATGGGAGGGGGGGGGGAGTATTCCTGGTGGGGGAGGGGAGGTGTATTCTCTTTGTTGGAATTAAAAAGAAATGTGGTGAGGAGGTTTTCAAGTAATTAGAGTTTGGACAAACGGTTTTTTCTAACATGTGTTGAATTCATTTCCCAGATTTGGGAATTTAGGTTAGAGGAAATAAAAAAAAAAAAGATTTATTTGAATATTTAAACTGTGAGTGATTCTTTTAGATGAAAATACAGGAAATGTATTGATGTTCATTAGTTTAGATTTTAAGATATTATATTTTATTGATATTTATTATAGCTAGCTATATAAATATCTAAAAAGTCTTAAACTAATATTCCACATGTTTTCTATTTTATAAAAATAAGGATTGCAAAAAGAAAACAAAATACATTGAAAAAATTTTAAGCTAAATTTATTTCTATAGTTTTTAAAGAAGTTTTTGCAAGTCATGAGAGATCACTAAAAATACAAATAGTTTTATAGTAAAAATAACAAAGGCATGAATAGATATATGATATAAAAGACTTATAACATAATAAATAATACGGGTAAATTACGAGTTATCGGACAGTTCTACATTTTTGGACACGCAAGAAAAAAATGTATAATAATAATTAAAATGAAAGTTAAAAAATATTCATTATAGCATATCTCCTTACATGGTCGAATATATGAACTGTCCGTTAACTCAGAATTTCCCCTATGTAGCAATATAGCTACTTCTAATTCGATTTAATATTTAAATTAATCAATTACCGTATCATTTCCTATGTTAATTTCCTCTAATTAATTATCATACAATAATACATGGTACCAACATGTGAATACAAACAGGAATACAACAGTACCCTCCCCCCCTCCCTCCCTCCTGTTCCTATTCCTGCTTAGCCTCTATCGGGGTTGCCGAAAATACTATTCCCGTTTCGACCATTTCTAGCAGAGATACTTTCAGGAGTTAGTGGTTGCCTCTGTTAATTCACATTGCATTTAAACTATCTAAATATCGTATATATTAAAACATATATAAAAATTAGATATGTATTTATTTATTAATTTGTTAATGTATACATAGATTTAGTTTACACACACGGTTGGTAGCTGTCGAAATATCAGAGAAAACACGTTCACGTTAAATAAGCGTACACATATAAAATAAACGTACATATTAAATATACGTACGTATTAGTGTTTCTGTATAGTATGTATATAAATGATAGAGACATTTAATTAATGAAATATAAATATGTATTATAAAAAAGTATGTTTATTAAATTTCTTTAGCTAAGTTAATATATAAATCTAGTTGTAGTAAATATATATGTTCCTATTGTAGAGTGCGTACAATAGAGTGCTAGGGACATTGTAAAGTTACAATAGGTTCTTTTTATCTCTATTTACAATGAAGCAGGTTCAGAAATAGTAAAGCAACTTAGTTACTATGTGTAGAAGTATATATCACAATATTATAAAGCTAATGCGGTATAATGAAATATTATACCAATTTAATCTAAGATATTGTGAATATTTAAATATAAAATATTTCATTCATTTAGCATAATAATTATTCTCAAACTGTTAATACTGTCTCGGAATAATGAATTTAATTTGAAATATATTTCTTAAGTAAATACAATTTTATGCTCGTTTTCCGTAGAATTAATTTCTTAGTTATTGTTTCTGTACGTTGTCATGGCAACGCTATGCTGCTTCTAACCGGCATTGAAAGTAAAACAGGAATGGGAATGGGAATCTTCCTTAACGCACACAAGCAGGAATGGGAATCAATGGGAATCTTTGTGCCGGGAATCAATGGTTCTTCTGTTGGAACATACGTTCTTTGTCAACACAAAGAAAGAAGACTTGTATGTTGGTGCACAAGTAGAAGAATTTTCAGAAGATGGATTTCATGTTTATTAGAAATGAATTATTTAGAACAAATTAGTTGTAATAAATGATAAATCTAAGCATCAGCTATCAATTTATTTACTATATCTTAGCATTGGTTATCATTTTATTCATCATATCTCAGCATTGGTTTTCATTTCATTTATTATATCTTAGCATTGGTTATCATTATATTTATTATGTCTTAGCATTGGTTATCATTTTATTTATTGTATCTCAGCATTGGTTTTCATTTATTATATCTTGGCATTGGTTTTCATTTTATTTATTATGTCTTAGCATTGGTTTTCATTTTATTTATTATGTCTCAGCATTGGTTTTCATTAATTATATCTTAGCATTGGTTTCATTTTCATTGTAATTAATAGTTCCAAATCTCGCTGTGATAATTATACCAATTAACCGCCATGGTACCTAGTGTACTAATGACTTAACGCTACCTAGCTATAGTAACTAGTGTTGATTTTTAACGCTATACCTAGTTAAAGTAACTATAGTAATGATTTTTAACGCTACCTATATATAGTAGCTAGTACTGATATTTAACGCTACCTAGTTATATTAACTAGTGCTGATATTTAACGCTACCTAGTAATAGTAACAAGTACAAATAACTTAAAGGTCCTCTCCACTCCAATTTTTTATTGCTCTATTCATAGAGCTAAGGTTACTGATTACAAAACTGAAAACAATTTCAAATTTGGTTCTATATTTTATTATATTATGTCATTTTAGATTTTTCCGTTCTTTCTTCCACCCTCTGAATTTCAACCAAAGAAAAAGGATCAATCGAATCTTGAAAAAATTCAAAACTATAATAAAGCTTTTAGACATATTATAATGGTTATACTGGTATCTAAATACCATTACCCTAAAAAAACATTAGGTACCTAAAAGTGAACCTATATACCTAATTACCGTTAAGTTTACGATATCACGTGGTAAGTTAGACTGCAGTCTTGTTCTTCTATTGAATCTTAGGAAGAGTGGACGTTGATGTGAATATTTCTAATTTAATTAATTATGAACAGAATTGATCGATTTCTTTTCTGTTAACTGTTACATGTTATATAACCTTAATTAGCTCTACAAATTTAAAGCAATTCAAGATTTTTTTAAATGTAACGCTACCTACTACCTAGTTATAGGAACTTGTACTGTAATTTCGTTTATATTTCTTCAATTTTTTCAGAAGTTAGTCCTAACATTATATCACTTACTGGTACTATTAATGTAAATAATAATTTTTAAAATGAAAATAGAGATAATTATCCAAATATAAAGGATCTATTAAATAAAGGAATAGAATTCACATCAAACTAACTAATTCATCAAATTTTCTTACTCCATTAATAATCAATTTTTCTAATATTCCTTTTACCCTGGCAATTAGGATTTATTCCTGGGACATTAAGGGAATACCCTAGGGAAGAAAGATTTACTCCTAGGATATTCCCTTATAATATCCCAGGAACAAATCCTTTTTCCCTGGGTAATTAGGCTAAATTATTAGAGTGTAGCTCTGTTATGTACGTTAGTGTTACTTGCTTTAAAAGACACGCACACTTTTACGTACATGATGTGTACTAATGAGTACACATACAGTCACACGGACGTACATGTACAGTTACTACAGTAAGAAACGTACATAGGGTAGCTAGAAAATAATAATACGCTAGATTTAATAGTTTCATTAAAATTAAATGCAAAATTACATTAATAATATATAAATCTGAATAGGTACTATGGAGGAAATGTAAAATACCTATCCATAAGAACTTTTTATAAATAATATTAATTTTGAACGCTATTTATATTGAATTAAATAACAAGGAATAGTCATTGAAATCTATAGCTATTTAAAAGATTCTTACAGGGTAAGATACGAATTATCGGACAGTTACACATTTTCGATGATTTTAGGAAAAAGTATAAAATAATTAAAATAAAAGTTAAATAATAACTATTATATACTTCTTCTTAAATGGTCGAAAATGTGGAACTGTCCAATAACTCGTAACTTGCCCCAGATTACTAATGGCGGTGTATAGCGTCTTCAAAGGCAGTGTTTCGTCGGACAGTCCTCACCCCCCCCCCCTCCCCTTCTTAAACCTCCCTCCCGTCTTATTTCTATGCATTAATATCTCAATTATAGTATTTCTTTAATTACCTAATAATAACCAAGGTAATTAAGGTAAAGGGGACTGTTAAAGGTAATAACGGTAACGGGAAAACAGGGCTAAAGGTTCTAGCAAGAAAACAGGAATTGGCACAAGGAATGGGAACGAATTCCCGCCAATTCCTGAGAAGGAATCCTCTATAGCAACAAAAACGGTTAAGATGTTGGGGTGGAGGGGGGGGGGGGAGAGCTGATGGTGGAGGGGGGGAGGGTGTTATTTCGAGGTGTTTTAAAGCATTAGAAAGTGAGAAATAAAATAACAGGAATACGGAGAAATAAAATAACAGGAATACGGAGAAATAAAATAACAGGAATACGGAGAAATAAAATAACAAGAATACGGAGAAATAAAATAACAGGAATACGGAGAAACAAAATAACAGGAATACGGAGAAATAAAATAACAGGAATACGGAGAAATAAAATGACAGGAATACGGAGAAATAAAATAACAGGAGTACGGAGAAACAAAATAACAGGAATACGGAGAAATAAAATAACAGGAATACGGAGAAATAAAATAACAGGAGTACGGAGAAACAAAATAACAGGAATACGGAGAAATAAAATGACAGGAATACGGAGAAATAAAATAACAGGAGTACGGAGAAATAAAATAACAGGAATATGGAGAAATAAAATAGCAAGAATACGGAGAAGAAACTTTTGAATAATTTCAGTACTAATTAAAACATGAAGATAAAATGTAGAAAATAATAAAATGTGATGTATTGTAAAGAACTACAATAAAATTAATTTTGTATAAAATAAATATATAAGTATATGTAGGTTGTGTTCAGTATTATTACCGTTACTATTATATTTGTATTTACAGTCAAAGAAAAGTGTACCAGTAATGACTTTAGAACACTTCACTAATTTCACTTTTTCAAATAGTAACTTTTCTAATTGTAATCTTGTAGATATTTATGAATTGTTGATGAAAATTGTAAGATTCAAAAATAATAGAAAATTAGGAAACTGTATTTGTGAAATTAACATAATAGTACATTATTATCTACCTAATATCCATACACTATATCTAGTATCTAGAAAATAGATATACAGACTGCATGTAGTATCTAGCCTTCTTATTTCAATGGTGTTGTATCTAGATTCATTTTATAGTCTATACAGTATCTTGATACAGTTCTATACAGGCTACAGCTTTGCAGTATCTAGGTATACTGCAATATACAGTATATATATGAAATATATACAGTATATATATAGTATCTATACAGTATCTATATATAGTATCTATACAGAATCTATATATAGTATCGATACAGTATCTATATATAGTATCGATACAGTATCTATATATAGTATCGATACAGTATCTATATATAGTATCGATACAGTATCTATATATAGTATCTATACAGTATCTATATATAGTATCTACACAGTATCTATATATAGTATCTATACAGTATCTATATATAGTATCGATACAGTATCTATATATAGTATCGATACAGTATCTATATATAGTATCTATACAGTATCTATATATAGTATCTACACAGTATCTATATATAGTATCTATACAGTATCTATATATAGTATCGATACAGTATCTATATATAGTATCTATACAGTATCTATATATAGTATCGATACAGTATCTATATATAGTATCTCTACAGTATTCATACATTACACAGGCTTATTATCTATACAGTTCCACACACTACACAGTATCTATAGGCGCATTAGATAGTGTTCTGTTTCTGGCTCATTTTATCGTTTGTGAATGTCTTTAGATTTTAACGAAGGCTATAAAGTTATCCCTGAGGTACTCACCAAAGCCTTCAATAGCTAATCACCATTGGTAACCACTGTAAGGTGATATAGTCTCTAATTAGGGAGCAGTTATGAGTACTAAGATATAGCGGTAGTGAACTTTTAATGGAATGTTGATATGCTATTTTATTAGGATTTATTTAAAGTAAAATTAGATAATGGAAATAATTTTATTTAGTTTTATATATTATCTTCGTAAAATTATGGAAGATTATGTATATTTAAATCGAAAAAAATAATGAATAAAGCAAAAAATAAATAAATAAATAAACATTCATATATTATTTCATACAACTGGTATTTAAAATAATTCATTTTTCCTATATTATTTCTCAAATGATCGTCAATGTGGAACTGTTCGATAGCTCAGTACTCACCCTGCATAGAGACATCACGACTAACAATTGTTTCCCCAAATAGAAATAATTGGGATCTAATTTTAGTCTCATTTGAATAGAATTGGCAATGAATAGAGAAAACCTATTGGAGAGGAACGCTAGGTAAATACTAGCTAAATATTTCACTAGTATTAGCTGAAGACGTACTAGTCAAGTATTTGGTAAATACTAGCTAAATATTTCACTAGTATTAGCTAAAGACGTACTAGTCAAGTATTTGGTAAATACTATATTGTAAGTACTAGACAAGTATATTAAGTAAGTTTTAGGCAAGTAATAAGTATAGCAATATATTGAACTACAACTAGTTCACAATTTAGAGCTTGCTTCACTATAGAGGAGTAATTACAAAACTACACAAAATATATTCTTGTGTAAAAAAATTAGTTCATTATATACAGAGTAGTTCATTACTCAAGACTCTACACTAATCAGGATGGTTCATTATACAGGAATTCATTACAGAGGAGTTGTACTATACAGGACATCACTATACAGGACTTCACTATAGAGGAGGATTGTTCTATAGTACCTACTAGTCACGGTTCAAATTTGATGAAGTGTTTCGGTGTTAATTTTTCTGTTTTCACAATAGTTTGTTTGAAGGTGTAGCAATAATGATAGGCCCTTTGGGGCCCACAGGGAAAAGGAGAACCCAAAGTCAACAATGGGAATTTGATTCCAATGCCACATTTACAATAACCTCCTTTTATTGTGTGTATTGTTTGCAGTCTTGGATATATATTGTACTATAGAAATAATTACCTATTAGATAAGGTGTATATTGTACTATAGAATTAATTACCTATTAGATATAGGTGTATATTATGCTATAACATAATATATATAAATAGTTTAACTGGAACTGCCAAGCAGTCAATTTGACTGCTTATATTTCTCAACTAAGTGTACCTCATAAATTATTATTGGTCATTGCTTGAAATTTATTGACTTCTATTATAATAAAACGCATAATTGTGGTGTGAAATTTCATTGCAATTGAGTCTATGTTTTTAGAGATATAGCATTTTCTTGCACCAATTACAAAGCATTCATTTTAACTGAAACTGACGAAATGTAGACGCAACACACTGTAAAATGTTCTGAAGTGCCACAAACAACGTGGAATAGGGAAACAGTGTTTTACTGCTTGCTAAACATGTCTGCCAAAACAGTATCTGAATGGTGAAAAAAGATTACGATACATGGCAGTTTTAGTTAGTTAGTTCAGTAAATAATTATATACTAACAATAATGACGCGGGAAATAGCTTTAGTTTATCAATATTTATTAACAATATGAAAAAGTAAATATACCACGTATTATAGCTAAATATCTAGTATTAACTATTATTCAAGATATGACTAATATATCTAAATATGATGTTTAACACCTCTTCATTTCAATGCAGAAAGACTAATTACATTGTGTATAACTAATAGACTTTGTGTAGTAGTCAAAATAGTCCTTTTAACATCACAAATTATACCTTGAAATGAACGTGAAATTTCCCCATTGAGTCCATTCTAAAACAATAGCTTTTTTTTCTTTTCTTACCGATGCATTTATGACCAAAACAGAACATACGGATTAACCCGCCACACCCTGTGTGGTAACTGATGAGTTATCGAACAGTGTTATACTTTACCGATCAAAAATGATCATTATATAATTTGTATCCATGATACATGTAGGTATCAGATAGATCCATGATACCTATTGGTATAATGGATACTAATTTAAAAACTGATTACATCAATAGTGTCCCCATCTGTTCGGCAACATATTAGTGCTCAATGATTGGTATCTTACCCCACAGGCAGAAGAGGGTTGTCTAGCTCTGTGGCTATATTTAATTTAAAGGACTAGCGACTAATGAGACTGTACAGTGCCTCTCTGCAGTGACTGCGCAGTCTCTGCAGTCTTTACGGGGGTGAAAGTGACTGTAGAGTAATGGTCAGAGTTTGAGGTTAGAGAAGGATTTAAATCCCACCATTCCAAGACTGGAATTCGGCCAACAGTCACAAGTGAAAAAAGAAAACGAAATGCATTTACTGAGTAAATGTAAGGGAAACATTATTTATATAGAAATATTATAAAATTAGTTTTTAAGGAAATTTCAGTTCTCAAAGAAATTGTTCTTTATTTGAAAAAAAGTATGAAAATAAAGATACTAACAATAATGCATTTGTAAAATACATAAAAAAATGAATTGTTAATTTACTTTCTATACAACAAAAAGTTGATTAATTTAAAGTATCCTATACAGTATTAAGAGCTTACCATATACCAACCACATCTAAACCACACCATCCACTCATACCTACCTTATATCTATCCGCACCATCTACTCATACCTACCTTATATCTATCCGCACCATCTCCACTCATACCTACCTTATATCTATCCGCACCATCTACTCATACCTACCTTATATCTATCTGCACCATCTACTCATACCTACCTAATATCTATCCGCACCATCTCCACTCATACCTACCTTATATCTATCCGCACCATCTGCTCATACCTACCTTATATCTATCTGCACCATCTACTCATACCTACCTTATATCTATCCGCACCATCTACTCATACCTACCTTATATCTATCCGCACCATCTACTCATACCTACCTTATATCTATCCGCACCATCTGCTCATACCTACCTTATATCTATCCGCACCATCTACTCATACCTACCTTATATCTATCCGCACCATCTACTCATACTTACCTTATATCTATCCGCACCATCTACTCATACCTACCTTATATCTATCCGCACCATCTCCACTCATACCTACCTTATATCTATCCGCACCATCTACTCATACCTACCTTATATCTATCCGCACCATCTACTCATACCTACCTTATATCTATCCGCACCATCTACTCATACCTACCTTATATCTATCCGCACCATCTACTCATACCTACCTTATATCTATCCGCACCATCTACTCATACCTACCTTATATCTATCCGCACCATCTTTTCATACCTACCTTATATCTAACCGCACCATCTACTCATACCTACCTTATATCTATCCGCACCATCTACTCATACCTACCTTATATCTATCCGCACCATCTGCTCATACCTACCTTATATCTATCCGCACCATCTACTCATACCTACCTTATATCTATCCGCACCATCTGCTCATACCTACCTTATATCTATCCGCACCATCTGCTCATACCTACCTTATATCTATCCGTACCATCTGCTCATACCTACCTTATATCTATCCGCACCATCTGCTCATACCTACCTTATATCTATCCGCACCATCTGCTCATACCTACCTTATATCTATCCGCACCATCTGCTCATACCTACCTTATATCTATCCGCACCATCTGCTCATACCTACCTTATATCTATCCGCACCATCTCCACTCATACCTACCTTATATCTATCCGCACCATCTACTCATACCTACCTTATATCTATCCGCACCATCTACTCATACCTACCTTATATCTATCCGCACCATCTACTCATACCTACCTTATATCTATCCGCACCATCTCCACTCATACCTACCTTATATCTATCCGCACCATCTACTCATACCTACCTTATATCCATCCGCACCATCTCCACTCATACCTACCTTATATCTATCCGCACCATCTACTCATACCTACCTTATATCTATCCGCACCATCTACTCATACCTTTTAATAAACTGGATTTTCATTTCACTTAAATTCTGTTTTCGATTGTGAAGATATATTTCTTAAGTCACTCCTCTAATAGTTTTCTTTCCTTGATGAAGAAATCGTAGCAGCTACAAATCTTAGGGATAACTTCAGTAATATGAGGCATATGCAACATAATTTGAGCCTATTATTATTTAGTTAATGTTTTAAAATAAATTTTTTAAACAGAATTATCTATTTTAGAAATATTTAAACCAAATATTTGAATAATAAGAAAACACATGCAAGATAAGTAGGTATAACCTAGAATATGGTCTTGGATGTATAATATATTTGTATATTTTATTGTAGTTCCATAATTTCAATGTTTGATTCATTTTCATTCTATTTACAGTACAAACCGCTACCATTTTATTCCTCTACATTAGAGAGAATGACAGATATTCTTGTCAAAACTTCGAAGAAAATTAAAAAATATTGTGGAGACACAGAGCGGTCTGCGGTAGGAATATTTACCGAATGGAACCGAATCATCCAATGTAATATCGAATGGAGTCCTGCCCTTGATCTTACCCGCCTCTATTCGGCTAAAAATAACTTCCATTCGGTAAATAGTCCCAGGACTATTTACCGAATGGAATACCGAATAGAGTCCTACCCTTGATCCCACCCGCCTCTATTCGGCTAAAAATAACTTCTATTTACCCAATGGAACCGAATAATTAATGTCCTAATTAGTAATAAATAATTTAGTAATTCATCAATTAACCATTCGGTTCCGTTCACATTCGGTAAATTGAAATTAATTTTAGCCGAATAGAGGAGGGTATGACTCCATTCGGTAAATAGTCCTGGGACTATTTACCGAATGGAAGTTATTTTTAGTCGAATAGAGGCGGGTGGGATCAAGGGTAGGACTCCATTCGGTAAATACTAAATAGTCCTACCCGACAGAGAATGTACTTTTTAAAGAAACTAATTACGTTTTTTTTATGAAACTTACAACCAAATGTTTGTTCTATCTTATATAAACGCTATGCTCTGAACTCCATTGTCACAGAATCGGTTGAATAATAAAGTAAATTAAAATAGCATACATTTAAGAAGCACGTTGTAATAATATCTTTCTTTTTAATCACTTTCTGTGTAGTTAAAGTTTCCCCTAAAACCACCGATGAAATTTTCTGTAGACAGTGTAATATTTTCTACATTAAAATTAGGAGTCACTGAAATATTTTACGTTAGCAGTATTTTATTCAGACTAGACAAGGAAAGTTACGAACTGTGTGTGAAAAATATATTACGAAGGAGACAAGACGAATTAGATGTCATTAATTATGATAAGTAAATATTTGATGATATATAATGGGATTGATGTCTTTGACAGAGGTTATTAAGAGATGCATCTCCATTTTCTAAGGCATAATTAAATGAACGTGTTCTGAATTATTTCAGATTATTTCGTTCTCCTGCATTACACTGGCTTACAAGAAAATTGTCTGAGACATGAGGGTGTTTTTTTCTAATTTGGGTGTGCTGAATTCAGATTTATAAATAGTTTTGCTCTATGACCTCAAGTTTTCTGGCTTTTATATAGTCTCATTTCAGTATAAACAGAGAATATACGTGCACATTTCAAGAGTTGTTCACATGTAGTCAAGAAGCCCCTCGCCATGTACACCAGAGGATTCCCCATGACACTGTGTTCACCAGGAACTAAAGTGCTTCTAGACCCAGTCTTTCTGCTCGTATTGCTGGGATACAGCTACAATATCCAAGAGACAGAGAAAACAATAGTACTGCGTGAAGCACACTTGCATACCCATAAGATTTTGTGCATAACTGAAAAATGGAATAAATCACACAATAATAGAAGAAACCCTGAATGCATATACGCCTTTACAAAATAAATATCTAAAAAACTAGGGGTGATGAGTTAAAACAGATTTCAAATTTAAATTCAGCACCCCCAAATTGGGAATTTTTGTGCTTGCCTCAATTTCTTTGTAAACCAGTGTTCTTGTTTTAATTTAAAAAGAGGTGAAAGTAAATGAAGCCTACGAGTCTACCTAACACAAAAATCTAAGAACTCGTAGTTGAAGAGCATAACCTTGGCGCTATCCTCTAAAACTGCAAGTTGCGTTAAGAAATGATAGAAATGAAAAAAAAAAACATTTCATAATCCAAATTACAACAGTTCGGGTCTCATGGGACGTCCCCCCCCTCTTCCATTCACCACAGACAGCTTTAGGATAGAGCCCTTGGGAACATTTTAACAATAAAAACAATGGAGTTTATCGTAGTCTTTATATATTCATTGTGGCATTTCTTTTACATTACTATATATAATAATTAACTACACTTAATAGTTGATAGTGAAGAACAAACTGAAACAAATATTTTCAAGTCTCGAGATATAAAAAAAACTGATATGCTAAAGAGTAACATTTTGAGAGTTACGAGTTACTACTTTAATGTGGTACAAGGGACTTAGTAGAGGAGGTGACAGTGAAGGCTATATTTACAGTATATGATTACAAGGGACTTTCAAGAAGCAGTCTTGCAATAATTGAACAGTTTTCACTATAAACTATAATTAACACAAAAATATAGAAAATACCAGCCAAAATCCAAATTACAACAGTTCAGGGTCAGTTTTCAGATAGAGCTCAATTAGGTGGATGCATAAAAGCTACTCAGTGTTCCCATCTAAGTTAATAGAAGAAGCAAATGGAAAATTATTAGACACTAGTAGGACATTAGTTAGATTTTACTCATGACTGCAGAAAAGCTACCTTGCTATCAACCGAATAGAAATCTAAACAATAGTTAATACAAATTAGTCCATTATCTTTGTTAGTTAATTATATAATTTATTTAACATCATTTACAAGACAAAAGTTACTTTCATATTGCAATATGAATAAATACAGCATGTGAGAAAATGATAGACAATGCAAAGAGACAGCGCCATAACACTGACAGGCATTGCATCAATTGACTGTGTGGCGTTTGGATTATTTTGTGAAATTTACTATGGTGAGATCCACCATAGGAATATTTGTGTAAAAATATATTGGAAAATGACTGCAGTGAACCTTTAAATGACTGCAGTGAACCTTTAAATGACTGCAGTGAACCTTTAAATGACTGCAGTGAACCTTTAAATGACTGCAGTGAACCTTTAAATGACTGCAGTGAACCTTTAAATGACTGCAGTAAACCTTTAAATGACTGGAGTGAACCTTTAAATAACTGCAGTAAACCTTTAAATGACTGTAGTGAACCTTTAAATGACTGCAGTGAACCTTTAAATGACTGGAGTGAACCTTTAAATGACTGGAGTGAACCTTTAAATGACTGGAGTGAACCTTTAAATGACTGGAGTGAACCTTTAAATGACTGCACTGAACCTATAGCTACAAGACTGCAGTGAATTTCAAAGTATAAACTTCAATACTTATCCTCTCTATCTATGTTACAATTTCATTAGAGATTCACACACTAATCACCTAAAATAATAGACACGACAAAATAACCTATTGAAAAGTAACTAAATATCTATCTTATGTATAACATTTTAGTGATTATTTTGCCATGAAAATCATTTCAATTAATCTATAATTTAGAGATACAATTAACCCGTGTAATAATTAGGAGGAAAAATATCTTAAAAATTAAATATCTAATATAACTGCTCTTGTTTCCAGGAACATGAAAGATGTTTAGAGTATGGTATATATTTGTACCACAATGTATAAGTACATTGATGTCAATTGACGTAGAAGTCAATTTAACGAATGTACTTAAAAATGACTAGATTAGTTTAACTAAATATTGTAAACTACAACAAATATCACTATTAATGCCTTCTAGAAAATGTTTTACCAAAGCAAGACCTGAACATTGAAGAAAAATAATAGAGGTAAATACACAGTAAGCAATAGGAAGTTACTGAAATATCTTCCATTTTCGATAGGAAGGATCTTTTCAGTGTACCGTGTAGTGGCTAGGAAGAATCTTTTCAGTGTACCGTGTAGTGGCTAGGAAGGACATAGTATGCTAAAAAATATCCTTGAACATCTTTTTGTAACTTGCTATCGTGTATTTACTCTACTTGTTGCAATTGCTATACTATTCATGCTATTAAATAGTCTAAAGACTGTAGATGAACAAAATAACTTTCAGACTATATGTGTAGACCAGTGGTTCTTGAAGTATTTTTCTCGCGCACCCCTTGCTTTTCTCAGGCACCCCCTGAGCATTGTATTGCATTGAAATAAATTGAAAAGATACTATTATAATATACGTACTTGGCTCCTATGATGTTAGAAAAGTTCAAATATAATTCATGTTTATTCTGCATGATATTAACAACAGCCATCGAGCTTTTAAAGTTATAACAATCCCAGGCACCCCTATACACAATCTAGGCCCCAAAGGGGTGCAGCGTACCCCACTTTGAGAACCACTGCTGTAGACTATAGAGCCATGATAGAATAATATGAACTAGTTTATGTGTTAACCCCAACAGAACAATAACACATCAAACAAAATTTGTAAAATAAAGTAAAACATTAATATTACGAGTATCATAAGTGAACTTCAAGCTTTGTGACTACATTATTGGAATAATGTCATAAAATAAATAAATTGCATATTTTCAGTGAATATGCTTAGCTTCTAGTGAAGATATTATCAATACTAGTAAATAGCATCTATTCTATTAAAACAATTGAAAACTTATAGAATTAATGAGTAGTGGTTTAACGTCTGCTTTGCAACCAAAGCCCAAATCGCTGACGTCAAAAGAAATTAAATGCAAGGGACTGGAAGAAGTAGTCAGAAAGGAAAGAGGCTCCATGAACAAAGTCAACTACCACCAGTTGGTGACTATGTACATGGGTGCAATTAAGTTACTCCAAGAATAATCACTAACAACTTCTCTGTAAATTAGTACGGAGTACTTAAACTAGATGGGAATATTAGGAGTGTCAATCTCTTCATCTACAGCAATACAGGCAACTATTCTATGAACTGAGACTTGCCTAATTGAGAACTGATATACAGCTAATAGAACTAATGTACAACTATTAGAACTAATGTACAACTATTAGAACTAATGTACAGCTATTAGAACTAATGTACAACTATTAGAACTAATGTACACCTATCAGAACTAATATACAGCTATCAAAATTAATATTACAGCTAGCTATCAGAACTAATATACATCTATCTGAACTAATATACAGCTATCAGAACTAATATACACCTATCGGAACTAATACACAGCTATCAGAACCAATGTAGATACAGTTAGCTATAAGAACTGATAATTTTAGTAGGGGTTTAACGTCTGCTTCGGAACCAAAGGCCATATCGCTGACGTCAAAAGGAAATTAAGTACAAGGGACTAGAAGAAGCAGTCAGATAGGAAAGTGGCTCCATGAACAAAGTCACTTAACACCGTCGGTGACAATGCTCACGGATGCAGAAAAGCTACTCCGTGAATGCAGTCACTTACCAAGGAATGTGACGAAACGGGACACAAGCACCGGTGGCTGCACTCATGGATGGAAGAGGAAAATGAAAAGGTGATAGTAAATGAAGCCTACGAGCCTACCTAACACAAAATCTAAGACCTCGTAGTTGAAGAACATAACCCTAGCGCCATCCTCTAAAACTGCAAGTAGAGTTAAAAAATGATAAACATGGTAAAAATGAAAAAAGACAATCCATAATCCAAATTACAACAGTTCGGGGCCCAAGGGACGCCACCCCCCTTCTCTTCCATTCACCATAGACAGCTTCAGGATAGAGCCCCTGGGGGCATAAGAACTAATATAGCTACAGTTAGCTATTAGAACTAATATTGCTACAGTTAGCTATAAGAACTAATATAGCTACAGTTAGCTATAAGAACTAATATAGCTACAGTTAGCTATTAGAACTAATATAGCTACAGTTAGCTATTAGAACTAATATAGCTACAGTTAGCTATTAGAACTAATATAGCTACAGTTAGCTATTAGAACTAATATAGCTACAGTTAGCTATAAGAACTAATATAGCTACAGTTAGCTATTAGAACTAATATAGCTACAGTTAGCTATTAGAACTAATATAGCTACAGTTAGCTATTAGAACTAATATAGCTACAGTTAGCTATTAGAACTAATATAGCTACAGTTAGCTATTAGAACTAATATAGCTACAGTTAGCTATAAGAACTAATATAGCTACAGTTAGCTATTAGAACTAATATAGCTACAGTTAGCTATTAGAACTAATATTGCTACAGTTAGCTATAAGAACTAATATAGCTAAAATCAGAAAACTGTGATTTGTGAAATTAGCATCATGCAGCAACTCTTTTTTCTGATAGTACATCATCACACTGACTCTTTTCTCTGATAGTACATCATCACACTGACTCTTTTCTCTGACAGTACATCATCACACTGACTCTTTTCTCTGACAGTACATCATCACAGTGACTTTTCTCTGACAGTACATCATCACAGTGACTCTTTTCTCTGATAGTACATCATCACAGTGACTCTTTTCTCTGATAGTACATCATCACAGTGACTCTTTTCTCTGATAGTACATCATCACAGTGACTCTTTTCTCTGATAGTACATCATCACAGTGGCTCTTTTCTCTGATAGTACATCATCACAGTGCCTCTTTTCTCTGATAGTACATCATCACAGTGACTCTTTTCTCTGATAGTACATCATCACAGTGACTCTTTTCTCTGATAGTACATCATCACAGTGACTCCTTTCTCTGATAGTACATCATCACAGTGACTCTTTTCTCTGATAGTACATCATCAGAGTGACTCTTTTCTCTGATAGTACATCATCACAGTGACTCTTTTCTCTGATAGTACATCATCACAGTGGCTCTTTTCTCTGATAGTACATCATCACAGTGCCTCTTTTCTCTGATAGTACATCATCACAGTGACTCTTTTCTCTGATAGTACATCATCACAGTGACTCTTTTCTCTGATAGTACATCATCACAGTGACTCTTTTCTCTGATAGTACATCATCACAGTGACTCTTTTCTCTGATAGTACATCATCACAGTGACTCTTTTCTCTGATAGTACATCATCACAGTGACTCTTTTCTCTGATAGTACATCATCACAGTGACTCTTTTCTCTGATAGTACATCATCAGAGTGACTCTTTTCTCTGATAGTACATCATCACAGTGACTCTTTTCTCTGATAGTACATCATCACAGTGACTCATTCTCTGATAGTACATCATCACAGTGACTCTTTTCTCTGATAGTACATCATCACAGTGACTCCTTTCTCTGATAGTACATCACCACAGTGACTCTTTTCTCTGATAGTACATCATCACAGTGACTCTTTTCTCTGATAGTACAACATCACAGTGACTCTTTTCTCTGATAGTATATCATCACAGTGACTCTTTTCTCTGATAGTACATCATCACAGTGACTCTTTTCTCCGATAGTACATCATCACAGTGACTCTTTTCTCTGATAGTACATCATCACAGTGACTCTTTTCTCTGATAGTACATCATCACAGTGACTCTTTTCTCTGATAGTACATCATCACAGTGACTCTTTTCTCCGATAGTACATCATCACAGTGACTCTTTTCTCTGATAGTACATCATCACAGTGACTCTTTTCTCTGATAGTACACCATCACAGTGACTCTTTTCTCTGATAGTACATCATCACAGTGACTCTTTTCTCTGATAGTACATCAATGTTTTACATTTACATTACTTTTTTTTAGTATATAGACATATTTCAGATAAATGACCTTTTCTTTTCAGTACCTAATACTTTCTTAATATTAGTTAGCAAAAGCTTGTCCAGTAACAACAGTACAGTTTGGGTAAGTTCCGAGTTATCGAACAGTTCACATTTATGATCACAAAAAGAATCTTTTACATTATAACTTGTATCCATGATATTTATCATCGATACAAATCGATAGATACACCAGATAAATAATATATATTTCCTATGTCGCTCTTCTGAAAGAAAGTCATAAACAAAAAAATATTTTTTCATATAAATCTTAAAATATTGATGCATTTGGTAACAGTTTCATAATTGTAGCTCATAAATGTACCGCTAGAGAGGCTAAATGTCCTAACGATATACCATTAAATGTATGTACAATAGCTACAAGTACCAAAATGCCTCTCCTGAAAAATAGCTACTTTAGAGTTACTGCAGTGTTCTCGCATATGAGCGATATGATCGTAAATGTTTCACAATTCAATAACTCAGAACTAACCCAACTATATAAACCAATATTAGATGTCACTAATACAATATAGGTTGTTTTCTGAAGCCTCCATTCCCAACAGGTTTGCCCCCATTCTTGTGATGGTGGACACCTGACAGGCCCCTAACCACCAGCTCTAACTCCGCCCCTTCCACCAGACGGCAGACATCCCCATCATTACGCAGTCGAGTGTTTGGGAGTTTTCTGAAAAAAGTAACGAGGGGTAAGACATGAAAAGAATGAATTTGTTATCACTAGTGTAGCCTTCAAAACTTACAGCATTTCTAATATACCATATAAATTATTTGTACAAGATGGCAGTTCAATTTATGTGACAATTATTATCCCTGACTTTTCTTTCGCTCCAATTCACTAAATAGAATAGAATTTAGTACTTAAAACACATTTAATGAACTGATATGAAAATAGTTTCATATCCATTCTGTCAGCTGCTTGTATAATCAAGTTAGTGTGACTGACAGACAGACACAGTCTTATTATAGTATTAATTTGAATATTATGTGATGATTCAGTGAAGTATTGATAATGGTAGGTGGCTACCATACAAGGGCCATGTTTTTACAGCGTTTTCAACGCTCCAAAAACGTCGCTTAACACATGAGATGACAATAATTTCCTCAGAGTCAAAAACGCTGGGAAAATGCTCTGAAATAATTTAGCTTAAAGTTTGGACTATTCTACTCTCTTTATTTTACAGAATTTATTCTAGGATCATCTTTGTCACCATATTCTGCAGCTATTAACCATTTCAGTTGGTTTTACCATTTCTGGTAGTTTTTTTTAGGGTTTTCGTACCATTTGAGATAGCATTTAATTATCACTGATAACAATTCTCCACAGATAAGATGGTGTCCCTTTAACCATTTTATGGAACCTGGATTGAAGAATGACTAAAGGGAGTTAATTTAGTAACTGAACAGAAAAGGAACGACTGAAAAGAATCCAAAGGAGACTTTGCTGAAATAAATAGAATAACTAATACAAGAGACTGAGAAGAAACAGACAGAAAATAAAGTGGCTTCATTAATAGTCACCTTTTCTCATTGGTAAGCAACTGAACTACTCTGTGAATACAGACACTAGGAGATGTTAGAGTACCATTGGGTGCATACTAATGAGGGGAGTACCAGATGACAAAGCAACGGGAAACATCAGAGATGATTTAGTAAGCATAAAATCATATGGAAACTCCCTACTCCTTATACAAAAATAAGTAACAAATTTCAAGTACCTATAGCAATTGAAAACATTTTTTTTATAAAATTAAAATATATTTTTTGCTACAGACGCATTACCATTCTAAAATTAGAAAGATGTTAAATAAATCAATGAAACTCAAAATAAATGCCAAACACCCATTAAATAGCACATTTAGAGCTGTCCTTCCTCTGAGTCATAAGCTCTGGGGGAAGTTCTGAGTTATCGAACGGTTCCACGTTTCTGATAACATAAAACAAATAATTTAACTCACATTTTAACTCACATCCATGATACCTGTAGTTTAATTCTTGTCTAATTATTTTATATGACTGAAAATGTAGAACCATTCGACAACTCTGAACTTACCCTAAATAAATAAATTTTACCGGAAAAGTATATCTTCTATAAGTGCTTGAGTAAATATATATATTTACAATTTTTTTCTCAATAAATATTATTATCAGGGCTGCGGAGTCAGTACTTAAAATATTCAACTCAGACACTTATTTTTTTTTATCATCAACTCCTCAACTTCAATGAGCAGTCTAATTAAGGTTCGTTTACACTCTACGATAAATTGTAGCGTTTTATCGTAATAAAGAGGTTGTCACAATTTATCAGTGCGTGTAAACAGGTGAACGTAGCGATTAATTGGGAGTTGGAATTGGATTGGGTGATTGGTGCCAGCAGGCTCAAATTTCCAAGAAATCGTTACAATCTAGCTCAATATATAATGCTAAACACTTTCCAAATGCAGACCACCATAATGTTTCTCCCATGACGGTTAGTAAAAAATAAAAATATTGAAGTAAAAATCGATGCATGCAAACACTTTATCAATTATCTGAAAAATTGTTGCGATCTCTGTGTTCAATAAATCGCTTTATTTTATCGTAGCGTGTTAATTTATCTAGCGTGTAAACGCGCCTTTAATGCCCGTTTAGACTCTACAATAAATAATAAATTGGAGAAATTTATTAACATTGAAATCGTAACAATTTATCGGATGATTCGAGTCAGTTGTTAGTAAAATGTTAGTAAAAGCAACGATTTTTATTTCAATATTTTTAGTCTTTATTAGCCGTCATGGAAGAAAAATTATGGTGGTCTGCAATTACGCATAATATATTGAGTTAGATTGTAAAGATTTCTTGGAACCCTGTTTACATGTTAAATCTTATAGTTACGATTCGTATAAATTTGAGCCTGCTGGCACCAATCCCACAATACAATTCCAACTCCAATAAATCGCTACAATATCCTGTTTACACGCAATGATAAATTGTAACAGGGGCATTCCAGGACAAGTGATCCAAGGGTTAACACCTCACACCCTCAGATTTGCATGAAAGTTGGTGCAAAGGGTTCATGTGACCAAAAAACTCTTTTTTGAGAATCTCAGCTCTCTGGCTCTTATAGGTCAAAAGTCATGACATTGTGAACTTATGAAAAAAAAGGGAAAAATGCTTTGACATCACCATTATTGAAAGGTCATAACTTTCTTATTATTAGACCTAGAACAAAATTTTTAGAAAGTCTCCACCTGACAAAAAAATTATTAGAACAAAAAATGTAGATTGACTACTCTGGTATAAGTTGGTAAGTTAATATTTACTACTATTGATAGGTATTAGGGATATATTTGAGCTCAAGCAGGTGCGTTAGACAAAAAAAATATAGAAGTACATGAAAAAATGATTATTTCGAAAAGTTAAATTAAAGTAAAGTTTTAAGAAATTACGAATTTACTAGCTTATTAACATTAGCTAGTAAATTCGTAATTTTTTAGTTCATAACACTTTGAATTAATGATAGACATTAATTAGATCAGTTACTGAATAATGGAAAAAGAATGAACAATTAGTTCTGAAGGGATAAATTCACATATATTCCCATTAAAATTTGAAAGTCTAGTGTCAATTCTCAAACCCAAGAAGTGATCATAACAAAAGTCAAAGAGGGTAAATGCCCTTTTTCAATCAAAAAATTAAATTTGTACACCTAGAAAGATTGCCTAGCTTATTCTGAACAAAAAACATGCTAAACATTTTGTTCTAAGACTGATAATGAGAAAGTTATGACCTTTCAAAAATGGTGATGTCAAGGCATTTTGCTCTTTATTTCAAAAGTTCACAATGTCATAACTTTTGACCTATAAGAGCTAGAGAGCTGATATTATCAAAAAAGAGTTTTTTGGTCACAATAACCCTTTGTATCAACTTTCATGCAAATCTGAGGGGATGTGGTGTTAAATTTCATATTTTTTGGTCCACTTGTAAAGGAATGCCCTAACAACCTTCTTCATTACGATAAATCGCAACAATTTATAGTAGCGTGTAAACGGGCCTTTATATAGCAATTTCATAAATAGCTACTATTGAGTTATTTGAGTGTTTAGACTATAAAAAATTATATCTATAACTTGAAGTCAGAGTCGGTACAAACTTTTCAACTCCTGACTGCAATGGCTTATGACCCTAACTCCTCAGCTCTGATTATTAGTATCTTAAATCTCCAATAGGGTGCGTACCTAATCCTATCGACATGGTGGGGGTTGACTCTGAGGTTGTTACAAAGCAGCTGCAGCAGGGCGGAGTAAGTCCTATGAGCCGCTGTAGGAGTGTTAGAAGGCAGTTCTACCTCTATGAAGTCACAGTCTTCTATGTCTGCCACACGCACCTTCAGAGTGACTTCTTCTGCAATGAAATGGTGAGCATTATTATTTATAACCATACAGACAAGATGTGTTAGGTTAAGTTACGCCTTTCTGTGAATGTTATAACGATTTCATTGATTGGTGGTGACAATGGCTTTGCGCGAATGGTCAGAAAAATGACAATGAAGTAAGTTCAAACTTAAAAAATATCTTATAAAAATAAAGCAGATTGATTTCCTGATTTTAAAAGCACACAAAAAACTATTCCATTTATAAAATATTGACCATACGGAGAAATGTGTTTGAGTACACAAATTTTAACAAGAGTCGTTCAGGCCACCTCTTCAAAATGAAACTTAGAGCGATGATTTTAATTTCCACAGTGATAAAGTCTGTCAAAATAAGAATCAGGATGGATATTCTGAGAAGCATATTGTCGAATGGTATGATTAATTACTTCTCCGTTCATATAAAATACAGGTTCTTCTCTCTTGACAATATCTTCCGCAAACTGAACATGTCTTTGCAAGAACCAGTTGACAAAATTTCTACGGTGTGAAAAATCTGTTTCAAGAAGTTTATGTCTGACTTTTTATTTTTTGGGGTGGAATTGAAGGTCATGTTTAGTAATTCGATTGATTGAAGATTTTGAGATATTTAATATATTTCTCTTAACAAAAATATTTCTATTTTCCAGAAAGGAGTTGCTGAACAAAATTGATTTTATCTTCATATTGTACTGTCCTCTTGTGACCTGATAGTCTCTTCAAAAATTTAAATTTGTGCCTTCCTTTTTGTACTTAAAACACATTTCTCCGGATCTGCAATATTATTTAAAAGGAAGAGTTATTTGAATGCTTCTAAAAAAAGGAAATAAACCTGTTTTATTGTGAGATGGTTGTCTACTAAAGATATTTGTTATGTTTGACAATTCGCGTATAGCCATTTTCACCACTCATTAATAAAATCGTTATAATATTCACAAAAATTATTAGATCTTGATGAAACTTTAACTGAGTATGGAGAAGGGTTCAACAAACAAAATATTATTTGAAAGAAAACTATATCTTCAGTAGCTAGTTGTTGAAATATACTAATTTAAAGTTGGGTACACTTCTTACTTGGACACCCTGTATAAGAAAAAAACAATATAGCTAATAATAATTATTTAATTTCTATCCATAAATATAAAATAATTATTATATAGTTTCTTCTTACATGACCGAAAATGTGTAACTGACCGGGAATTCATAACTAACCCTAGATGGAAAGAAACATAAAAAAGGAATTTGCAGTAGCTAGCTATGTGAAAAGAGATGTTCTGAAACTGTTAAATTATATGAATATATTAATCATTTTCTGTGATTCAAACTGATCCAAATGCAATAGATTATATGATCTAAATTAAAGATATTTTGTTTCAATAGCAAATATTTAGAGATATCTCTACTGAAATGATAATCTAACGTACCTTTGACATCATCATTGGAGACATGAGTGCCTCTGTCAGTGAATATCTTCTCTTCACTCTTGCTCTCTCTTCTCATTTCACAACAAGAACAACAGGAATTGTTCTTAGTAACTTGACTGATTATCATCTTGACTAGTTCCACATCTACATTACTTGAAATTACTCCCTTGTGTGAAGTTTCCGACTCCGCTAACGCCCTTGCATCATCCTTACTTATACTCTCTTGAACTACTTTGGAAGGACTTACTGCACAAGGCGTATCGGAGGGTACATTACTTTCCGTGTCATTACCAGCGTCAGATTTGGCAACATATAGGTTACTTTGGATCTCTTCTGCAACAGAGTCATCCTGATCAAGAATAGACAGAACTGGAGTAGCATTACAAAGCTCAATACTTGGAAGAGACTCCAGGAATAACTTTGGTTCCGTTGAAATTGCAGCAGAAGAATCAGTGATATAGTTCAGGGAAACAGAGCTTGGGAAACTGATCAAATTAGCAGTGAAAGCATCTGATGGTTTAACTTCCTCATGAACATCTCCATTCATATTAGATGTTTCAAAGCTACCAAAAGCATCATCATCCTCTAGTTCTTCTTCTTGCAAATCTTTTTCTTGAGAGTCAGATATATTGACACTATTCTCATAAGATTCACATTCCACATTCCTATCACATTCTGTGGAGGGCAAGCACTTATTGGTCTCACTTTTCTCATCAAATATACTTTGTGAAGGAGTCATATCTACAGTGGATGTAATTGTGGAACTAGATGAGAAGATGTTGGCAAAGGAAGAGGGATGGCTTCCAATATTATTATCAATAACATCTGGAAATTTGGAAGAGGGAGGATCGATATTTCCATTGACTGCATCAGAAGATGGATGTTTAGAGTCAGTATTACGGGATATATCTTTTGATGTGTTTTTAAGGCCGTCACTGCTGCTTAAACTGCTACTCCTACTAGCATCAGCCCTGCTGATAGACTTGACATTCTTACAGGCTAGAGGACTTAATGTCACGTCTACTGAATTACTCTTCTTGATCAACATCATCCCTGCCTCCTCATTCACAACCTTCTGTGTGGGAGAGGTGGGAAGAGGAGGAGGAGAAGAGGAGGCTGAAGAGAGGAGCATTCCACTACTGAAAGTGGAGGAAGAGTCTTGGTGTGGAGGAGGAGATGGACTGGAGGGAGGAGATGAGAGAAGAGGAGGTGGAGATTGCTGGATGTAGTTGGAGGGGAAGGGTGGAGGAGAGCCAGTGCAAGCCAGAGACTGGGGGAACATTTTGTGACTTGGCTTCTGTTTGAAGTGTGAGGCTCCATTGGCAGTTGGTGAAGATGGTACTGGTGTGTTGGTAGGTGAAGAAGGAGTGAGAGACGGCGCAGGATAACCTGAGAAAAATTGATACTGCTTTCAAACTTTACAAAATTAATGGTGAAGTAACTCATAAGCTATGGTATAAACCGTATAATAATACTTTTAATTCATTCACTACTTTGAACTTTCATCACAGAGCTTTCTTTTATTTCAATATACATTAAGTAGGGCCTTCAAGACAATTTCTTATTATACTAACTTATAGAAAATGAAAAGTTTAAGGAGTGACAATAAGAGCAGGGCCTACTTATATTCAATTAGCTTCATTGATAATTAATATAACTAACACATCAACAGGTGATCAGAAGGCTATTTATAATTAAACTAATTACCTAATGATAAAAGCCATTTAATTCAATATTGGACTGGCAATGAGCAGTTAAAATCATACCTAGCTTAGCCTTGATGTGAGGCAGAGATGTGAGCTGGGCAGGGGCTTGGTTCCGATTATTTAGTAGAGTGGGATCCGCTCCATACCTCAGTAGCAAGTCAACTGAAGAGCTGTTACCTCTTTGACAGGCCCAGTGAAGAGCAGTCCTGTTAAAAACATCATTCTTATTCAGTGTGATAGCATGCCCAGAAAGTTAAAGTGATTTCATTGGATCCTATAAAAGGGCTTGATAATTGTATTGTAATCTTTGTATTCGTGTATTTATATTATCAATAAAATTATCATTATCATGTCTGTCTATCAATTAGCTATGAGCAAACATTAGTTTTATCAAGAAACATTATCAAAAGTCCAGAAAGCTAGTAATTATAAATAACTGTGCAATGAACTAGGTATTATAACTAGTTATATAATATACACTTATCAAGAAGTTTTTTAAATTCAATGTAGAAGGTTCTTTGGCTTCAAGCTTTCAAATAGAAAAATTTCTATTCAAGACAAAAAAGGAAAACCTGGACACAATAATGATAAATTAATGATACTAAATCAACACGATACACAAAACTAGTTTATTAGTGGTGACTTACCATCCATTCATAGCATTAGTGCTATTGATATCAACTCCTCTCTGAATTAAATCAGCCATAGCATCTATGTCTCCATAGCAGCTAGCCTCTCGAAGCTTTTCTTCATTATCACGAATTAATTCCATTATTAGCTAAAGCAATGAAAAGTTCAAAGATAAAACATTATCCTGCAAGATAAAATACGAAACTGAGGATTATTCTCATTTAGATATTTAAATTAGTAAAAAATGATAACTAGGCAGCTACTTAGAAAATAATGCAAATACCCATTGATGAATAAGAAATGTTACACGAGTGATTCAGCATTTATTAATCATAAAGCTGTAATAAAAATTTGTTGTTAGGACTGTAAAATTTCCACATTGGCTCAAATCTTATTATTGTTATCAAATGATAAGCTAAGAAATATTGCATTTGGTGACCTGAATATCAAAAAAAAACTCTGGAAAAAAGATGAGTCAGCAAACAAATTTACACTTAAATTTATTCAAGTTGGGACCAACTCAGGCCAAGTGGATAAATTCTTTGATAAATCAATTGGATTATGGTTTGAACCAGTCTGCAGTATGTGGGACATTTTTAACATTTTCTGTGAGAACAAACCTTAATTTCCTTCTATACTTAAGACTTATTTTACTGAGAACACTTTACCAATTTCTGCAGTCTGGTCTCCAGCCTGTAGCATGACCAAAAAGCTGACAGTTTTAGCATCTTAGCAGTCCTGAATTATAGGCTCTGATACAGTACTTCATAAAGTTTACTGACACTGTAGAGGATAAAATCTCTTGGAAATGTAATCCTTATTCCAAGTAAAATTTTATGGCTCATAAACTCTCCTTTTGTCTCTTCACTATCTTCAATAATTATAAATTCTTATGAAAATAACATTGGAGCAACTCACCAATATATTGGTGAGCGGAGTAGACATATTTTATTACCTGAGGCTGACCAGTATGAAAAGAATGTCTCCTCAGTCCACAGACCCATCCAATCTGAAGAAACTGACCAGTCTGAGAAGTATAGCAGTACTTAAATTCAAAATTCTTCATAGAAAATATCCCAAAATCCAAATATCTCTCATATCAGAATATCCCCGTCTTCAGAAACTGGGATAATGTGTGGCAAAATTAATGTAAATATGGCAATTAATTCAAAATTGTTCAGAGAGAATATCCCAAATATCTCCCATATTCTGCAGACCCACATCCAGTCTTTATGGGTAATTTGTCTGAGTCGGACCCATATTTCAGAGGCTGGAAAATTGTAAGCCAATTTTCAAGCCAAAATTTCACAAAAGTTCTGAGCCAATCCAATTTGGCTAATTTGTTGAAAACTTCAAGCCAAAATTAACATGAGAACATAGAAATTAATTAAAATTTTAAGCCCAGTCTGCAAAAGATGCATGAAGTTGTGAAGTTTATCCGGTGACTACCGAGGCCATGAAATTAGTCTCCTGAATTATCTGGCAACAATTTTCTAATTAATTCCTATGTTTACATGTAATTATACATGTGACAATAATTACATGTAATTATTGGAGAGTATTTTGAGATTTTTGATCATTTTGGGGAGAATGTTGAAAATCTTTGGTGAGAAATAGCCCCAAAAATTAAATATCTGAAGACTGATTGTGCATGTTTTGCAGACTGGTTTTAAGCCAATTAGACATATCTGAGTTTTGACCATTTGAAATCTAAGACAATTAATTGGCTTTAACTGACACACTCTGACTGCCAGTCTGCAGAAACTGGTAAAGTGATTATAGTCTATAGAGATCTCTTATTCTGTTCGCAGCAAAATTAATGTATATATAGGGATTAATTCAGAAGTGCTCATAGCAAAATTTATGTAAATATTGGAATTAATTCAAAATTGTTCGAAGAGAATATCCCAAATATCTCCCATATTCTGCAGACTGATCTGACTGTAACATGAATTGTCTCCAAAGATTTTCAAATTTTTCTCCAAAATGGCCAAAAATATCAAAATACTCTCCAACAATTACATGTAAACCTAGGAATTAAATAAGAGAATTGTCACTAGGTAATTCAGGAGATCAATTTCTATGCCTCAACGAGTCAACACCCCATTATGGCGCAACACTGTACTTTCTATCAATAGTCTCAACGTAAATGGCTGCTATATAGTTTGTTGTATCCGCTAGTTTGTTGTTCTGCACACATCTTGATTGTTCAATGACCTGGCAGGGGGCCAGTCTGTAGAATATGGGATATTTTCAATATTTTCTGTGCGAACAATCATTAATTTTCTCCTATATTTATATGTATTTTACTGAGAACAGCACAGAAGCCAAAATGGAGGATTTCTTGGAGAACACTTTACCAGTTTACCACTTCCCTCAGGGCCACAGTTTGGGGGCCTAATAGTCTTTTGTAACAAATTTGTGAGATCAGGGAGGCCTCGGTCCTGGCCCGTCCTGTTCTAGATGTGAAGAGGCTATAAGCCAGTCTGGAAAAATAGGTGCTTTCTGATGAACTAATTACTCTGTTGCCAGTTTGTATTTGGTGCTCTGAATTCCTGACTTTTTCAAAAATCTGAGAAATAGCTGCCAACATTTTTCATCTATTTGTCTAGTCCTCCAACATTTTTCCAGTTTCTCCCCAAGTAAAATAGTATGGCTCATAAACTCTCCATTTGTCTCTCCAAAAATCACCAAATTTTTCTCCAAAATGATCAAATTGTCATAAATTCTCTCCAAAATAACATTGTAGCATTGGAGAAAAATAGACATTTCTCACCATGCGCAATTGAAGGGCTAAAAATAACTGTTAGAAACTCACCATCAAAATGGCGAGTTTGGACATGCTTTATTACCTGGGTTTCTCCTCCAAAAATTAATGGTAATATAGGAATTAATAGCTAAATATCCTCCGACATTGCAGGAATTTTTTTTATTAGAGAAATTGAATATCTCCCTATATATCATAGGAATTTACCACCAAATACAATCTGGCTCTGTTGGAGTTTTACAGACTTCAAAAATTAATGGTAAATTGCTAGAAATTGTATAATCCGCAGCATTTAGCATATAGAGTTCATCTGTTAGCCTAAGCAGTTTTCCAGACTGGCCTATAAGATTGAATAAAAAAAAAACTCAAAACTCAGATATGTCAAAATTGGCTTAAAATTTTGAAATAATGACCATGTTCCCTTAAATTTATTCAAGTTGGTGCCAACTCAGGCCAAGCAGATAAATTCTTTGGTAATGTAGCACCGGATTAAATCTGATGAGTGAAGAGGCAGGCTTACATCTGCTTAAGAATATATTATCAATAATTCCAGAGTGAATTGAGTTCAAACTAGC
Organism: Caprella mutica; assembly: GCA_947561585.1. Taxonomy (NCBI): domain Eukaryota; kingdom Metazoa; phylum Arthropoda; class Malacostraca; order Amphipoda; family Caprellidae; genus Caprella; species Caprella mutica. The sequence continues at coordinate 206,621 of CANNZV010001516.1, forward strand.
TACTGAAAATTTTTTGAGAGTCATACTAAAAATGAGCAAAATGGATGACCACTCCATGCAGATTTGATTAATTAAAAAAAAATATTAAGAATATGAACAAAAATGAAATAACCTTAACCCACCCAATCTAAGGGCCTAGCAGTACCTACCATGTTAAGGTTATAAAATAATTTGAAATGAAATAAAGTGTTAGTGGTGAAAGTCACTAAAAAATGAGAAGATTGAGTAAAAAGCTAGGCCCTTTTAGCTACCTATAGATTCTATGATGAGAATTTATAGGTCATGCATCCTTCCTGATTGTACAAGGAACTTTACAACTGCTTTGTGGATTTTTATTTGTTTCTTCTGATCAAAATCACCTCCCAAGAGCACATTAGCAAGAGTGAAATCAACTTGGCTATCTCTAAATCGCTTAGACAGTTCATCTCTGTGTCTTGTGTATTTTCTACACACCATCATGATATGCTCTATGGTTTCTGGGACTTCACACTGATCACACTCATTGGATTCCCTCATTTCAAAGCGATTCATATGGCTGTTAACACCTTATGTGTCCAATGCGGAGACGTGCGGATACCGTTTCATGGAGTCTGTTTTTGAGGCACAACCTAGGTCTAAAATGGGGTTCTTTTCTGTAGTTAGACATAAATTGACCTTTTTGTGAGACAATTACCCTGGATTTCCATAACCGAGTCCATGTTTTGAATGTTTTAGCCTTAATTACCCTCATTATTTCTTCCAAGTTGAGGGTACTAATGGCAGATGAGTTGCTTTTGTGACCAAGATTTGCGGCCTTGTCAGCAATTTCATTACCCTTTATTCCAATATGTCCACTAATCCATTGAAATTGCACTTTACTACCCAAAATAGATACTAGGTTTTGTATGGTGAACACAATACTTCTATATGATGGATCCTGCTTGTTGGCTATTAGATGCAGTGCTGATTTGGAATCTGTAAGAATGACAACATTTTGATTTCCAAATGCAGATTGAGAGATAGTAAACTCAAGTGCTTTAGAAATTCCAAAGAGTTCTGATCCTAGAACAGAGTGAATGGGATTTAGCTTCCAAGATGTTGCCATGTCCAATGTCCATATGGGGAATATACATAGCCGCTGCTGTGTCCCCGATCTCCATTTTTGATCCATCAGTGTAAATTTTAACATGATCAGAAAATCTTTCCTCCAGTACAGTAGAGAAGATGATAGCTTTCTGATTATTGCAAAACAACTTGTCTTCTCCATCAAACATTTCAAAATTGATTGTGCTAGCAATATTGTTGGTTGGGGGCAAAGGAGACAAGTAAGATGTGGGAACTCTTCTGATTCTTGCTATTCCCAAGTTACTCAGGATAGCTTGTGCTCTTAAGAGCTGAGGGCTTTTGTTTCTCCTATCATTTGGCAGGAAACCAACTTCCTGACCAATCTCAATTCCAAATCTGTTCTCTGGAGAGTTTCTGAACCATTTAATGAAGAGAAATCTAAATCTCAAGTCTAAGGGCATTATGTGTGCTTCTATCTCCATTGAAAGGATTGGAGAAGTCTTTCTTGCTCCAAGGAAAGTCCTAAGAGCATTATTCTGGACAATATTAAGGGCCTGAAATACAGACTCAGAGAATTCGTCATATATAACACAACCATATTCAAGCTTGCTCCTTACATAGGCAATATAAACCCTTCTAAGTAAATTACGGGATGCACCCCATCTATTAGATGATACGCATCTCAGAATAGATAACCGTTTTGAACAGTCAGTTTTGTGGGCTTTTATCTGCTCTCTGAAATTTAGTTTTGGAGAGTCGAATATTACCCCTAACACCCGCTGTGTATGAGATTTATTAATCCTTTGATTAGAAATTAGTAGTTCAATTTCAGGGATATGCCTTTTCTTAGTGTATACTTGGTATCCACATTTTAGTGGATTTAAGATGAATCTCCATTTTCTCAACCAAAGAGAAAGTTCACTCAGATACTCTTGCATGACTGTTTGAGTTTCATACAGATTGTTGGAACTACATACTAGAGTAATGTCATCCGCATACGATAGTACTTTAACATGCTCAGATTGGGGAATATCATGTAGCATAACATTGAATAAGATTGGTGACATTACTGCTCCCTGTGGCAATCCTTTTGTAATATTTTCACATTTGAAGTTCTATCCTTCCTAGGTGCTTCCTGGCTGACTCTTTTACTATATCCGCATTAGGAAGGTGCTCAGTTCTGATATTAGAAAAAATTTCCTTTTAAGAATTTAGTCAAGCCTGAAAAAAGCACTGCAAAGCTATCTTTAATGAGTTTCTTGCACTCCTCCATCTGGTCTGGCGTACTAGAGATATTTTGAATAGGTGGCACCAGTATGTTGGGAGCATTTTGCCTTTGAGGAGGTGAAACTGATGAGCTGGCAGCACTAAAGGGTTCATTTCTAGCCACATCTCTGTAGGAGCGTTGTGATTGAGCATCATTTCCAGGAATGAAATTAGGAACATTTGTTGTTCCTAACCAGGATATTTTGAATTAGCCAGGCTCTTTGCCTCCTGAAAGGGCTTGCTTAGTTTCATAGATTTGTTGATTTCGATTGCCTTCATGTTATAAACACATGTACGTGCACTGGCCACATGCCCTTCCCCACAGTTTGCACACTTTGGGGAACCAGAATTTGTGCAATTTTTCTTCATATGATGTTCACATGCACCGCAAATCATACATCTCTCCTTGCTTGTACATCCACCTGACATGTGGCCAAATCTTTGGCAGTGATAGCAACGCAAGGGTGGTTGATTATATGCTCTAACCTCAAAGTAAATATAGCCAAGTTTAATTTTCTCTGGCAAGATATGTCCGCCAAAATCAATCTTAACAGCAGAAGATGCTCCCTTGTAAGTTGTTTCCATTGGAGAATTTTGAAAGTCTTGTAACTCTCAAAATATTTTCTGTGGATGAAATCATCTCTTTGATTTCGTCAAGATCTGTTTCTAGTCCTATTGGGCTGATTACTCCCGTGGTGTGTGGTCCTAATCGGCCTTCAGTTGGTTTGTACGCACCGACTGTGCACTTACCAATTAGCTTGATGCTGAAAAGTTTTTCTAACAACTCATGATTCGTCTCTTCTAATTCCACGGCAACAATGTTCTGTCTCCTATTAATTCTAACATCCTTTATTTGGTTATCTGGGATAGCTTTAGAAATGGTGAGTGCAATTCCAACAGGGTCATAAGAGAGCACATGAGAGCCACTCTGATTTTCTTGTCTGAAAATAATGGTGTTCTGGTTCTGTGAAGTCATGGTCAAATTTGATGGATATTCTCTTGTTTTGTGACTATTTGGTATTTGATTAGACTCATTGTTTGCAATAATACTCTCGTTTGTTTTTGACATTCTGAGTTTCTGATATCGGGATAATTTTAGGATTCGACTGGGTTTTTGGGATAGGAAAAGTTTCAGGAATGAATTGGGATTCAGGAATCGGGAAAGTTTCAGGAATGAATTGGGATTCAAGAATCAGGGAAGTTTCAGGAATGAATTGGAATTCAGGAATCGGGAAAGTTTCAGAAATGAACTGGGTTGGGAGGATTGGGAGCGTTTCAGGGATCATAAACAATTCGACATCATTACAATTTTCATCTCTGTCTTGTAAAGAGATTTTGCCATTTTTGGGTAACTGACTGGAGAGATTCCATAATTACACAATTCTTGGAAATATTCACATGTCCCTCATCAATGCTGACTTGAGAAACAGAATTGGTTTCATGAGAATCACAGTTCATACCTAACTTGGAAGATAGGTAGGGACGTTACCCGTAAGCGGTAAGCCAAGATAAAGAGGGGAAACAGAAAAATGGGCTATGTTAAGTTTGATAGGAAAGAGTCAGATTACCTAATATTTAATAGGTATATGAGTATCCCACTACCCAACTATTAGCCCAGTCCTATCTTTACTATCACAAATAAACTTTATTGTTAAATAAAGCAAGTATTGTACATTTAATAATTAATTTGAAATCACTAGACCTCAAAGTGCTGCAACAAATTGAATGGACAGCCTCCTTGAACCTAAAGAATTGAATAAAGAATAATATAAACAGATATGAAAATATAATTGAGAGAAAATCACATTTAATAAATTAACCACAGTCCTTGAAATAGACGTCAGTACCTTAACATTAAGGTGGGTACCTAGTCTAAATAAATAGAGAAAAAAAATGAAAAATTCCCCCACTCACCTTACTCTAAACTCTAAGTTTAGGGAAGAGAGTGGGTTGTGAAACCTAGCAGTAATAATGGAGACTATGGACGAGTTAATTGAATATACAATAATACCAACAGTATACCTGGCAGAGTGATGTTAGGAAATCAAAAGGAAGATTAGGTAGTTGCTTGGACTCACTCACTACAAGCATTCAAATTCGAAACAAATCACCAAAGATCGGTCAAGATAACTTTGGAGACTAGTAAGCGAAAAGAAGCCAGTTTTATCGTAACCTTTAAGTCTAGAGCGACATGTCCTGTCACCACCTTAGCTGAAACAGGAATCTGAAAATGTAAGCTTCTTCTTCTTCATCAATTGGGGATTTAGGAATTCCCCTTAAGACTTCAGGCATAGAGTACTGACTCCAGCCACCCAGCCTGGTCACCAATTTAAAAAGACAGGCAGACTTTGTTGGCTTTCAAAAAGGAAAAGAATTGCACGGTGTTCCCTTAAGAATATGTGTATTCTTACTGTGAGGTTGAACTAAAGGAAGCCATATCAATTGCTCTCTACTGAGTAGATTGCTTTTTTGGGGGAGAGGTGGGGAACCCTACCCGATGTATTCTTACTGGGAAATTGCTTTTGAGGGAAAAGAGGGGAACTCTGCCGGGTATTCTCTTCAGAAGAGAAGACTCATCTTACTGGGAGGGCAGATGGAAACCTTGACCCACCCAATGTGAATGAAGTCACCAACCATATCAAGGTTTCACTAAGTTATAGAAATAGGTGGCTTGATCCATTAGTCAAAGACTCAACATCATCGAAGAATGTGCTACCAGTAGCACTGCACTATTTACAGCTCATGCCATATGTCTGATGATCTTATGAACTCAGCTGCAATAGAAATTACTTTCCTCTGAATATCATCAGAAAAATCTCCAGCTGACAAAATATTTTCAATGGTCAAAGGAATTTGCAGTTCCATGAACTTCTCGTGCATGTCTGTCCTGGCTTCAACATCTCTAGAGCACTGGAGCCAAAAATGCTCGATTGAGTCAGGTACACCGCATCCATTGCACAAGTATGAAGCACTCATGTCAAATCGAACATGTGAGTTTGAGTCCCCACATGTCAAAGTCTGAACCTACACAAAGCAGTTTCCAATGATCGAGGTTAAAAGCTCAGGAAGGGTTTAAACTTTGGCTTTTCAACTATGTTACTCAAGAAAGATCCTGTCTGAGAGGAAACTACTCTAGTTTTCCAATGGAGTGTCCAAGCCTCATTGAATTTTGCCATCAATACCCTAGTCAATTCCTCCATCTCAAGATGGATGAGCACTGTTCTGTCATTATCGTGTGCAGACTTGGCCAGTCCATCGACAGCTTCATTATACTTAATATTACAATGAGATTTAACCCATTGGAATTTAATAACTAGAGCTTGCGATGCAGCAAGTTGGTTTTGAATATTATAGACTAATAGTCTATATGAAGGATTGTGCTTATTTTCAATTAATTGCAATGCACCAAGTGAGTCTGAAAATATTACCACTCTTCTACCAACATAATGATCATACGTATTGATGATTTGTATAGCCTTCCAGATAGCATACAGTTCAGAACCTATTGCAGATCTTTCAGCAGTCATCAACCAACCAACTCCAATATTCAATTCAGGTATTAGGATGGCTGCAGAGGTAGAAATATTAGGAATTTTGGAACCATCAGTATATATGTACAAGAAGTTCGGGTACTGATTATTTATGTATTCATTAAAACTAGCGTTCACTGTGTTTGGAGCACTGTAATCTATTGGCAAATCTTGTTCTATGTTAGTTGATAGATCATGCCATGGTTTTAATCTGGATAAAGGCCGAGAGGTGACTGGAGGAGGCAAAATGAAAGAAATGAGAGCTGCATCATTTGTAGTATCTCTAACAAAATGAGAAACGTGAGGCCTTCTGCTTCTAATATTCAGCTTTTCTACAGTGTAATCTCGTGGACCATGTTGCTTTAGTTTGATGAGACATTTAAGGTTTAGAAATTTAAACCGAAGAGAGATTGGTGGGATGTAGGAATCAATTTGCATTGAAAGCACTGGTGATGTCTGCCTAGCGTCCAATATTAATCTTAGATTATTATTTTGAAGGACTTCGAGAATATGGATATTCTTCTCACTAAGCTGGTTGGAAACTTGACATGCATATTTTATCTTGCTTCTGATAAATGCTATGTATATTCTTCTAAGTGTATTGCGTGAGCAGCCAAAGCTTTTAGATGAGAGGGCTTTGATTATATTTGTCTTACGATTTGCTACTTCTTTTATGTATTGTGTATGGGCATTAAATGTTAGTCGAGGGGAGTCAAAGATAACTCCAAGCACTTTCTTTTTAGGTTGAACAGGGATAGGCACCTGGTTGAGAAAGACTGTTATCTGTGGTGCTCTCCTTACTCTTGTGTAAAGCTGCATTGAACACTTGGAAGGATTGAGAGTAAAGTGCCACTTTTGAAACCAATCAGAAAGCCTCTCCAAATAACTCTGCATCTCCTCTCCAAATAACTCTGCACCTTGCTGGTAGCAGAATCTGAATCAAAATCAGATACACATAAAGTTACATCATCCACATAGATTACTTCCTCAACATAGTTATCACTTGGCAGGTCACTCATCATAATGTTGAATAAAATGGGGCTCAGTACAGCAACTTGAGGTACTCCACAAGATACTGACTTTGTATCAGAGATATCAGAGCCCAGTCTGACAGGCATCTTTCTTTCAGTAAGATAATTAGCGATCCATCTTACTACAGAGGGGTCCATCTGAAGTTTACTTAACTTATACAATAAGCCTGTATGCCACACAGAGTCAAAAGCTCCCTCAATATCCAAGTGTACCACAATGCAGTGTTTCCCAGACCCTAATGAGCGAAAAATTGCGTCCTTGATTATGAGCAATGAATCCGTAGTACTTTTCTGACGAAGGAAACCCAGTTGTGAGGGTTTTAATAGAGAGAGAGAGAGTCTCTATATGGTGTTCAATCCTTTTTTGCACTATATGCTCCAATTTCCGAATAGTAGACAGCATACAGATGGGTCTATAGGATGGTATTAGTTTTGGATCCCTCTCTGGTTTCAAGATAGGAATAGTCTCTCCTATCTTCCAATCATCAGGTACCTGTCCACTGCACCAGCTGGCATTGTAGAGCAGCAGTAAGTCAGTCTTCAAACAGTCTGGAAGTTTTTTCAGAAACAAATTGATGACTTCATCTGGGCCTGGAGACCTGTTCTTAAGCTTCCCCATAGCCTCTTGCAGTTCACACATTTCAAGGGGAATTAAATTATCATTATTATTGAAAATCTGTTTATATGCATCTACAGCCTTAATGATGTCCCCATCCGTTTGATGAAGTAAGTTGTTGCTCTTGGCAAAATGATCAGCAAATAGATTTGCTTTACACACCATACTGGTATCAGAATTTTCTATTGGGTACAAACGAGAGAAAGACTTCCCTGACTTGATGCTCTTGATCCTTCGCCACATTTCACCATTAGGAGTGTCTGGAGAAATGCTCCCAACAAACTCCTTCCAGGACTCCCTTCTAGCATTTTTAATTTTCCATTTGGCCTGGTGTTCCTTCTGCTGCAGCAGCTCTAAATTCTCCAGAGTAGGTGATCTAAATAATCTGCCCTTGGCTTAACGTCTTTCCTTGATGGTTCTCAGACATTCTGGAGTAATGCCGTGAACAATTTGATTATAAGACCTTTTGCCAGATGTTTTAGGTACGGATTTTTCAGCAGCTGTCAAAATTCTCTTCACCAACATGTTATTTAAGGAGGAAGCATCAGCAGGGCAAGCAGAGCTATAATTATTATTTAGTATTTCCTGATTATATTGAGTCCATGATGCCTCATTAGTCTTCCATCTTTTTTGGGCAGTAACAGGAGAGTATATTAATTTTAAACCAAAGAAGTTGTTTATTGGGAGATGATCACTGCCCAAATCCCTTTCCACAAGGGCTGTGCCATGTAGAAGAAGGTTTTCCGATGCCAAGCAAAGATCCAGGCATGATGAAGAGCCAGTTCGGTAATCATTATAAGTTTTCATAAATTCATCATTTAACAAGCCCAAACTGATAGAGTCATCACTTAACAGTTTCTCTATTTCTCTGCCAGCTGAGTTTGTTAACCTACCAATTTTCCAAAGTGAACTGTGGGCGTTAAAATCTCCCACCACAATGCAAGTGGGATGTAGCTGCTTAATATAGTGAATGTATTCCTCTTTAATAAATTTGTTAGGATTGTAAATGTTTAAGATATCTATTTTACCCAAATCTGAATCTATTGAAATTGCTTGACATTCTAATTGGCCTCAAACATGAGGTTGTTGCAAACTGATTATTCTAAAGTTAATGGTATCTTTGCCAATAATAGAAAGGCCTCCTCTAGCACCATTTTCTCTGTATTTGCTATAAGGCTCATGGTAGCCAACAAATTTAGGCTCTCTATTCTTATCTTTAATGAATGTCTCGCAAAGACACATAACATCAGGCTTTTTGCTATACATATATAATTTAAGTTCAACAGACCTGTTCACTGAGAGCAAACCATTACAATTAAATTGATGTACTTGAAAATTGGAGTTACTGTAATTAGAGGATTGCAATGACATTACTGTTTTTTATTAGATGGTTTTCTATTATTATTAGGACTTCTACCCCTAGTCTGTGATAAGGTAGGCTCATCTATATTTTCTGTCACAGGTTCACCAAAATGGTCTTTGATTATTTTATTAAATGTAGGTGCATTTGGTTTCTTGCTAACAAAGACAGAAGCAAATGCGTCTTGGACCAATTTGACAATTTTTGAATTATTTTCAGTTATACGCTCATCAATTTTCTTTAGAATCATATCATGCAATTCATTTTGTTTCCTTTCTATTGCATCGTTAATAGCACCAATAATGGTTTCTTGCATGGTTGAAAGAGCAGTGAATATATCTTTGTTATTGCAGTTGTCTATTTGGTTATTAATATTTCTATTTTCTTTGGTAACTGTGGCATAGGATCTTACTGTATTTGCTATTGGTTCATTGAAGTATGAGCCCTGAGTGTTATGTACATCAGCATTTACACCAGTCTGTATTTCGTGGTAAATTCAACCGACATGTCGGTGGAATTTTTTCCCTTTTGAATATAAAATTCTGGCAAAGTCGGTGGATTTTGAGCTATTTATGCCTATGTACTACTATTAATTTTCGGTGGATAAATTGGGAAAATGTTGGTGGATCACCAAAAATACTGGAAATTTATGGTGAATTTTTCAGCTTTTTGAGAAAGTCAGTGGGATTTTCAGATTTTGTGCACCAAATATAGGCTGGCATTTACCTGGAGAGCATTCAGTGGCCATTGTTCTGATGGTTTATCAGGTTGAGTGACTTGAGTCAGAGATGTGGATGCAGCACTTCGGTTTGTATCCTTTATCATGGTTGATTTTCTGTTGTTAGTGATTGTTGCATATTGTTTAAATTTGGGACAGTCACTTGAGCTTGCTTTATGTTCTCCTTTGCAGTTAGCACATTTAGCACTGCCCCCGGGACACCAGTATGAAAAGTACAGCAGGATTTGTGGATTAATCCTGCGCCCAAGTCCTATTTAATTCCTATGTTTCCATGTTATTTGTTACGCCCAAATCGCAAATCCCAATATCTGGAAAAAATCCTGGGTCTGTGGAGACCTTCTTTTCAGACTGGCCGGGACAGACTTCAGCATCATGGTTACCAGAACAGTGTGTCCAAACATCTGGCAGTTATAGCACCTCAGAGGCCCAGCTTTATATTCACGGACCCTGTATTTCATGAAATCCACGTATACAGAAGAAGGTAGAGTGGTACCAGAAAATGTAACACGAACTGATGCAGATACAATTTAATTTCCACTAACAAACTTATTCAAACGTGTAACACTCTCTATTGTTATATCTCCCTCACAGATTAGGAGCTCTTTGAGCTCTTCCACGCCCACTGATGGATCAATGGGGCCAATAACTCCCATAATGTGGGTGTCAGATCTAGGTATGTACCAGATTGTATTTGGTGGTAAATTCCAAAGATATCTCTGGAGATATTCAATTTCTCTAATAAAAAAATTCCTGCAATGTCGGAGGATATTTAGCTATTAATTCCTATATTACCATTAATTTTTGGAGGAGAAACTGGATAAATGTTGGAGGACTACCTAGACAAATTAATGAAAAATGTTGGCAGCTATTTCTCAGATTTTTGAAAAAGTCAGAGGAGTTCAGTGCACCAAATACAAACTGGGGTATGTAAGCAGTGACCTCTACCTCTAGGCTCTGCAAAGGTTTTGGTTTCAAGAACAGCTGACTTTAAACCATCAGTTATACTGAATACTTCAATAGCAATCAAATTTCTCCTTTGGTTAGTTCTAACATTTTTAATATCCAAAGAGGAAAAAGGGTGATCCTTCATTGCTCTTGCTAGTTTGACAGGATTTTTGGAAAAATTTGGTCTAGATTGTAGATTCACTATCTACAGGTTCAATTATGAAGGTTTTGCCAGGTTACAGGTAGAGATATTAAAGTGTGATTTCCATGATTAGAGTTTCTAATCTGCTTAGGAGGAAGTTAGGAACCACAGTACCTACTGTTAGTTCCTGGAATTTTAGGAATGGGAGAATTTATATTTGAGACTCTTTCTGAGGAGGACTTTGGAGAGCCTCTCATGTTTGGATTTTTACGAAGCCTAGTTGTAGTTGAGTGCTTTGACTTCTCGGAACTTGTGTCTTGTTCACTATCAGAATTATTTTTTTTCCTTTTGAAGGCTCCAAGAGTTATCAAATTGCTATTCAGATCAAGCTCCATGTCTGGAGTTTCTGGTATACCTAATGCAACTATCCGAAAGAACACCATGAACAGCATCCAGGTCACTAGAGAAACCATGGATAATATCATCCATATTGGAGTGATCAGTCAGATCAGACATACCTAATAACTAGTTAGGTAATAAATGAAAAAAAAGGGACAAGATAGTAATCATAGTATCAGGTTAAATATATGGATACGTAGTAACGTAATGTTATATGTTAAATAAGAGAAAAAAAAACAATAGAAAGAGTCTGTGGAATACCACTATGCGCCCCCCCGACTCAGAGTCGGTAGGGCTACGGCCCGCTACGGTAATCTAAACAGAAGCACACTAGGTACCTATTAAGGTAAACCTTCGTAGATAATAGATTTATTAAACATATATGGAAGATTAATCAAAGCAACGGTTATTGCGTTCACTTTACAGAATCTATTTTCCATTAATAAGGAGCTACGCACATCCACAACCAGTCCCGCTAGTATTCGACCACAAGAAAACTCTGAAAATTAAAGCAAACCCTTCTTCTTCTTCTTTACCAAGATGGGGTAGCAAAGACTCGCCACCACCTAAAGTATGTAGTTATCCTAACAGGATAAACCGTTTAACCTGGCAGCTTCTTAATATAGATATTTTACAATTTTCGTTTTAGGTTAATATATAAACTAATACAAAATGACATGGAAATATTAAACCAGAACACTATGAAATATTGTTACACAACTCAATCTATTTACATAAACATTAAATAAATGATTGTCTAGTAGCTAACTAATACTATTTATAAGGAACAATTTATCAGTTCATAAAATAATATTAAATGGGGTATCTTATATTTAATAACATAATAGCTATGTTTACATATATTAACTAGTTTAACAAAAGTTACAGAACTAAATTATAAACATACAACAAATGGTTTTTAACATGATTTTGACTATCATAGCCAAAAATTAACACTTTTATCACATTACTTTCTTAAACTGAAACTTCCTGGAAGCTGATTTTTATTCTAGTTATTAAAGTAGTAAACATAAGGGTAAAATAAATTAAATAAGACCTTAACCCACCCTGATTTATGGACCAAGATAAACCAACCATGTTAAGGTCTAGAAACAGAAGTTTGATAAATTAGGGATGAAAAGGTTAAAATAATGCAAAATAAATAAATTCTTGGCCCATATACTTTTCAAAGGATATTTAATCTTCCAGAAGTTTGTAGGAATATCAAAAATATCCTATGAATTTTCCTATTCACATTCTCTTCAAAGTTTCCTCCCAAGAGAATGTTTTTCATTGATAGGTCTACATTGATATTTGATAACATATCTGCCATTACTCTTCTTTGGTTTGTAAATTTTCTGCATGTCATCAGGAAATGTTCAATTGTATCAGATTGATTACAATACTCACAGAGATCAGAAATTGACATCTCAAATCTATGCATGTGTGCTTTCACTCCTGCATGACCAATTCTGATTCTTGAGGATGCAGTCTCTAGACATCTAGATTTGAGACTAAGCCAAGGTCTGAACAAAGGTTTTTCGACAATATTGCTAAGGAAGTTACCCGTTTGACTGTGGATGACTAGTCTTCCATATTTTTGTCCAGAACATCAAAAAGTGAGATTTTAATGTGATCATACTTTCTTCATAATTCAGTGAGCTCAGGACTGAGTGCATGTTTTGATGACCTAGATTAGCCCCTCTGTCAGCCACTTCATTGCCTTTGATACCAGAGTGTGCACATACCCATTGCAGTTTGACTGAGCTCATAAGCTCCTTCATAGTGTTTTGTATTTTATACACTATATGTTTGTATTTGGGATCTACTTGATTTCTAATTAGATGCAATGCACTTTTGGAGTCTGTTGAAATCAAGTATCTAGTTCCTATCAAATGATTAGATTTTATCCACTCCAATGCTTTGTCAATAGCAAAGAGCTCTGCTCCTAATACAGTGTGGTTAGGGTTTAATTTCCATGTTGTTACAGAATTTGATTGTTCCACATACAGAGCAGCTGCTGTTGATCCATCACTTAGTTTTGATCCATCTGTATATAACTCATGCACATCAGGAAATAGTGCTCTTCTATACTCTTGAAACATGTTATTTGTCACATTATTGTTATTTTGCATCACTTCTTTGTCAAATAGGTCAATATATATATTTTCAGTGATATCAACCATTGGTGACACTGGACAAATATAAGGTGTTGATACTCTTTTTATTGGTTTTAGATCTATTGTACTAAATATTGCCATTGACCTCCTATGAAATATACTAGTGTTATTTTCATCTCTTGGTAAAACACCTACTTCATGTGCAATGTCAATCCTATTATTTGTTTGTGGGGAATATATCATTTTATAATACCACTTCATAAATAGATATTTGAAGCGAATGTCAATAGGCATAATGTATCCTTCTATCTCCATTGAGATTATTGGCGATGTCTTTCTTGCTCCTAGAATGATACGAAGGGCATTATTTTGAATCACTTCTAATTTCCGATATATTCCTCTAGAAAACTCTGGAAATAGTGAACAGCAATATTCTAACTTACTTCGGATGAAGCTGACATATACTCTTCTTAGTAGGTTTCTTGACGCACCCCACTTATTTGAAGCGATTGATCTCATTGTGCATATTCTGCGAGAGCATTCAGTTTTCAAGTAAGTTGTATGTTCTTTGAAGAGTAATTTAGGAGAGTCAAATATGATGCCTAGGACTCTTTGTTTCTTTGTTTGGGAAATTTGTTGACCAGCTAGTTGAAGTTTTATATCTGGTATTATCCTTTTTCTTGTGAAGACTTGGAAGCAGCATTTGTTTGCATTCATAATAAATTTATTTGTTACCATCCAACTAAATAGCTCATCTAAATAGAGTTGCATTTCACGTTCAGCTAGTTCCAAGGAAGGGGATCTACATACTAAAGTTATGTCATCAGCATATGACACCATCTTGACAGTTGAAGACTTAGGAAGGTCACTCAACATTATATTAAAGAGTAATGGGGAGAGCACTGCACCTTGTGGAAGACCTCTACTGAGAATTTTTTCAGTTGATAAATCTTTTCCAACTCTGACTTTAACAGTTCTACCTTTCAAGTAGTCTTTCAACCAATAGAGCATGTATGGTTCGATCCCAATTAGCTGAAGTTTTGTAATTAGGCCAGCATGCCAAACACAATCATATGCGCTTTCAAGATCTATGTAGCATACGACACAATATTCTTTGGCTTCAAGACTAGTGTTTATCTGGTTCTTCAGAATTGCAAGATAATCTAATGTGCAAAGACCTCTTCTAAATCCACTCTGGCTTGCCTCAAATATACCTTTCTCAATTTCAATTATGTGTTCAAGTCTTCTCTTAATGATTCATTCCATTAACTTTCCAACACAGGACAGCATGGTGATTGGTCTGTAGGAGGAAGCCAGAGAAGAGTTTTTTCCAGGTTTCATAATGGGGCAAATGATACCAGCTTTCCATTCACTTGGAACACTACTTGTCATTAGGCTTATATTGAAGAGATATTGGACTTTACTCATTATATTTGTGGGCACTTTTTTCAAGAATATGTTACAAATTTCATCCACACCTGGTGATGTATTTTTTATTCTTTTTGTGACTTCTTGTACTTCTCTCAAAGAAATAGCTGGGAATGGTACAGAGGATAAGTCAGCACTTTCAGTTTCCCTTAATTGCAGATCATTGTTATCAATGACTCTAGCAAAATGGTTCATCAGAATGTTTGCCTTGTCAGAGTCTGATAAATTTGGTGACCCAACTGGGATGTTGAAGCAAGAGTGTTTGCCATTTATACTCTTTATTGTTTTCCATACTTTTGCAGAGGGAGTATTACTCTGCAAAGTTGATGTAAAATCTTTCCATGATTGTTTCTTCTTCTTTTGGGTTGTGCGTTTCACTATAGCTTGACACCTCTTGAAGTTAATAATATTTTCTACAGTAGGGTGGGACATCATTTTGTTTCTTGCTTTATTTCTATTTGTCACAGACACTTTGCATTCACCATCCCACCAAGGAGATGTCCTTTTATAGGATTTATGTCCTTTTGTTTTTGGAATGTATTGGTTAGACACACGTTTTATTTTATTGGTTAGATAATTGTTATAAGTGGTCGCATCAGAGGGGAAAACTATACTCGATTCATTTACCTCACTTAATGCGAGTGACCAGTTTTTCCAGTCTGCTTCTCCTAATTTCCATCTGGGTACAGTTTTCATTTCACTTTTGATAATTGGGAATCCAAATACTATTTCTATTGGGAAATCGTCGCTTCCCAGATCAATACCTCTAAAGAAATCAGATACATTACATAGGTTATTAGATGCTAGACACAGATCCAAACATGAGGATGAACCAGTTCTAATGTCATAATATGTTTGGATAGAATACTCATTCACTAAAGAAATAGGATAGTTCTCAAGGATGACTTCTAAACTTTTACCAGTAGTATTTTGTCTACCTCTTTCATCCCAGAGAGGTGAGTGTGCATTAAAGTCACCCAATAAGATACCTCTGTTTCCAATATAATATACTGGATATAATGATCTAGTTCTTGTGAAGATATGTTTTTATTGGGATTGTATATATTGACTATTCTAATGTTTCCTATATTATCAGCTATTTCAACTATTTGTAATTCAAGATGAGCATCTTGAAAGGGTATGAAAGGGATCTTCTTAAAAGAAATATCTTCACGAATTAAAATCGCCAAACCACCCCCATTTCCAACTCTATGGCTCCAAATTGCCGTGTAACCATGAAATTTTGGTTCCCTAATTTTAACAAAGGTTTCACAGAGGCATACAACATCTGGTTTTTTCTCAAATATATAAAGTTTCAATTCCTGTAACTTATTGGATAATGAGTTACAGTTAAATTGTATCAAATTTAAATGATTCTCAGAACCTTTATTTCTCTTTAACTTATTTATATAGCCATTAGAGTTCATTTAACTTGTTTTTTCTTTGATCTGTCCAGAGAGCTTTTTCTTTGTTCAGTTTCACTCTCACTTTTCTTTCTTTTACCGTTTTTCTTTTTTTTCATTTTCTTGTTCCAATTAGATACACTTTTATTTTCTACATCCGATGACAAAACTCCAGCATCACTGTCTAATGAACTCATTTCTTCATTTCTAGTGGTATTTGTTTCTGTAGGTTTTTTGTTAATCACTTGACTCTGATTAGGGAAAACTTTTTGTGCTACAGCATTGATGACAGAACATAAGTCCTGACTCAAATTTATTTGTGTCAAAACTTCACTTAGCAGAGTTCTAATGTTGAGGAAGAAGTCATTCATGATTTTTTCTACCATTGACTTGCATTCTCTTAGTACACTATTTTGGACTTGTGTCGTTTCAGGTGTCTTTTCTCCAATGGTCTCCTGTACCTTCTCCCTTGTGTGGATCCCATTAACTTTTGTACTTTTTGCTGCCACACTACTATAGGTGCGGGGCCCAGGGGCCTCAAAGCTAGTTCCGGGTGTCTGAACATCTACAGTGACATTTTGCGGCAATCTGTTAGGTTTTGTTTTGTTGCCAAATGCCAAGGTTCTCATCTACTATTTTCTTAGCTTCTTGGAAGGTTTTACCTTGTTTTGTCAGGCTAGAAATTTGTTGGGACTTCTTATTCATGATACAATCTCTGGAACTGGCAATGTGTTCCATTCCACAATTTGCACATCTAGGAGAGTTTTGCCTGTCACAGTCTTCTTTAGGATGGTCCTCACCACATATTAAGCATCTCCTTCTAGCTGTGCAGCCTCCTGACAGATGACCAAAACATTGGCATCGGAAACAACGCATTGGTTGCTGGTTGAATTCTCTTACTGTAAAGGATATATACCCAATTTTGATTTTACCCGTTAAAGATTCTCCCGAAAAATCAATTCTAATTGCGGATGAATCCTCCTTTCTGCCACTGCTGAATTTGTAAAGTCGTTTAAGACTAATGATTTTACTAGGGGATACAATCATCTCTTGCAACTCTTCCATAGTAATGTCATTATCTACTGGTCCAATGACTCCAGAAAAATGTTTATCAACATTGTTTGGTTCTGAGGGTTTATATCCTAATACATTGCATCTCCCAATTATCTTAATGCTCAGTAATTTATCTAAGTGTTCTTTTGTTGGATTTTTTAACTCTACTGCCACTATGTTGCGTCGTCTATTTATCCTAACATCTTTTATTTCACAGTCCAAAGGGATTTCCGAAAAGAATTTTCCAATCAAAATTGGATTGTGAGTAAGTATGGCAGATCTACAGTTATCAGCTTGTCGATACACAATTGTATTTAGCAAGCCCTGATTTTCTAATGTTGCATTGGTAGGGAATCTGGCATAATGGCTATAATTAATTCGACGTCTTTGATGAATGTTGGTGTTTTGACTACTATTACCTTCTAGTTCAGTTTGTTCCTGTGCTTCAGGGAGTGGGTATGTTTCTGGTGACTGGTATGACTATCTTATCATTCAGGTCTATTGCATCATACTGGTTATTGTTGAATATATCAGAATCATTGTCCATTATTTCAGTCTCGTTTTGAGTGTCAGGCAGAGGGCAAGTCTCTGGAATTTCCTCCATAGTTCTGGTTTTCAGGTTTGTATTTTTACAACTATTGAATGCATATGGAATATCTCTTGTAAAATGTGGAGCAGAATTGTCCAGTTTTAATCTTAATATTTATACAGTAAAGAAACAGGTAGACTATCTAGAATCTAGTGCCTAATGGTTTAATGATAAAATCTACCTACCTATTCCAGACTATTTGAAATAGCTGTATAATATTCTATTGTTCTATAGTCCTACCTACCTATAATTTAACAGGGTTGAAATGCAACTAATATGTCTAACTAACTACCTACCTACCTGGTTTGAGTCTCTGATACCGTCAGGCACTCCCCCAACTTAGAGCCGGTAGAGCTAAGGTAAGGTGTCACAACACTCAGGAGCTTTCACTTGTAACAATTTAACAGCTTGATAAAAGTATATAGGTACTGTAATAATCGCTACAAAGGAGTTTTAAGGACTTTTATTCAATGGCTATGTCAAGTCGCCCTACTTGAATTCAATCCCCTTTATCTAAAAAATAATAGCACACTTCTCACTTACATCTCTCACGACACAATAGTTACACAACCTAATTTTACCGGCGTCATTTCCAAAAATATTAAGCTCTCCTCTAGTTTCATATGAGTTTTCTTTAATATAACCGTAACTATACCAAACAACTAAAGACAATATGTTCCATCTTCCTTCATTTTGCATAGAACACCATAATAAGTAAGTTTTGTTTATTATATAATCATTTACCATGTTTTATAAGAGTTTTGGAACTATATGTGATTTATCCACCTACCTCTTACCTGTTTTTCCGGAATGGAATATCTGTTTTGTTTCTATTTTGTATCCTATATAGTAAAAGATTACTTTATATAGGATCACTTATTTCATTTATTATATGACTAATAGTCTAATTTAGTTCATTTTCTTTTATTTTAAGAGTACGTGCCTGATTGTAACAACACCTGATGTTACATTCAACTGTAGAAGAGTAAACCTGTCAAGTTAACCTATTGTGTTTACATCCATCCCTGCGATATCACAAACTTTACCTAGAGCCTAGGCGATAGCAACACTTTTAATTTACTCAACTGCAACAGTACTTTATTCAGTTCTCATGATGGATGGAGAAGAAAGTCAAATTATCCAGCCCACACAGCCACAGTGTACTGGTGCTCGTCCCAAGAGGGATTTAAAGATGCCTCTGAATGAGTTGAAAGAAATTTATTCAGATAGAACTGACAACTTTGAAGAATTAGTCACCACTGATTTAACCAAACTGAGTCTGGATGACTCTTCTTCACCTGATGTGAACAAATCTCATAATTTGACGAGTTTTGCCAAAACTCTAAAATCATCCGCCAAAGATTTAGTTGCCGTCAACAGAATTCTTTGCTCTCGCCTAAATGAAATTGGTGCAATTGAAGAGTGCCAAGATATTAGATCTCAAAGAATAGATTATAAGAAAGATGCTGCAGAAGTTATTGCCAATATCAACACAATCTTGACAAGCCAGGGTCGGGATAGTTTGTCCAAATTTGATGATAGCAGTGTACGATCTGGATTTTCCCTATCTTCTCAATTGTTTACATCAGCTCCAACTTCCCCTTCTATCTGTGAAGAAGAGGATGGAACATACCAGGATCATGGAGCTACAGGGCTGACTACATCTGATGTTAGCTTTTCCAGAGAAGCTATGAGTCCTCATCATAATCCTATATCAAATAGTAATTTTAATAAATCTATAATTACTCCAACTGTAAGTAAAGAATCTCATGTTACACTTGTAACTCGTTCAAGTGCAAGCAGTCAAAATGTCCTTACTTCAGGTGAACAGTTTTCTAATCCTGTTAATGTAAATGATCAAGTTTCTTTGTCTGAACCACATGCTAATCTTAGTCTTAATGTTGAGAAATCTATCTCCAATATTATTGTAGATAAGCCCATAATCTCCCCAACTGTCAGTAAAGAATCTCATGTTACACTTGTAACTCATTCAAGTGCTAACAATCATAGTGTCCCTACTCTAAGTGAGCATTTTTCTAATTATGTTGTAACAAATGATAAAATTTCCATGTCCATGCCAAATGATAATGCTCCATATAAACCTATATATACCTATAGTAGTACCTCAAATAAATATGATCCTAGTCTTAATGTTGAAAATCCTATTTCAAACTCTACTTATAAATTTAGTAATATTGGTGACACAAATACATTTATCCCTAAATTTCCTTCCCAAAGTGTCTCTAACTATGTTCAAAATGCTAATGCCAATCTGTATTCCAGGATGCAACCCCTATCTCATCCCCATACATCTATTTATCAACCTATCATTTCTCATTATTCTAATGCCATCCCTCTAAATAGTGGTCACTCAAATGTTCCAAACTGCAATAACACAAATATCAATCAACAATTAAATCCTTCTTTCATATCTAAATTTCAACATTACCCAAATAATCAATCAGCAGCAAACACTTATCACAGTCAAACAAATTTCACCCCACCCTTTGCTCATGTCTCCCAACCCCATCCTGCAAGTTCATCACACCATGGATATGATAATCTCCAACTGATGAGCAACCACCTTCTTGAGCAGGACCTGATAAAGAAGTCAATTGAACCATTTGATGGAACTGCAACCAAATTCTGGTCATGGGCTGGCCAACTGGACAGCTACATTGGTTCCCTGAATCTTCCCCCCTTAAAAGTGCTACAACTGATTTCCTCATATTGTGTTGGTGAGCCACAGAAAGCCATAGCGAGGCATCTGTCAGCCATTCACATAGCTACGAATGAGGATATTGTAGAAGTTTGGGAAAACTTAGTACAAAGATTTGGTTCCCAACAAAGTATCACTCGTGAACTTGTAAACAAAATGAAAGAATTTCCTGTCATACAACAACCCCAGCTTGGAAATAAGCTGCACGACATGCACGATTTATGCAAAATTATTCAGTACAACCTCCCTCGTTGTCCTGATTTACAGAATGTAAACCTCTCTTCTGGACTAGAAGAGCTAAGGAGGAAACTTCCAGACTACCTTCAAAATGAATGGAGGAAAATTGGTCATTCTCATGAAGAATCCAATGGCTTCCACCCTCCATTTAATATCTTTGTAAATTTCATCAAGAAGCAAGCTAGACTTCAGTCAAATCAAAACTATGAAACTCTGTTCAATAAATTTCCTAAACAGTACCTTCCCAAGCAAAACTTTAAAGTTCTTCAATCTAATGTTTCACAAGAACCTGCCAAAACTCCAGAGAAAATTGAGGATACCCAACAAACTTCAGACAAGTATTGTCACCATCACCTAACTTCAGCTCATTCCCTCATTCAATGCAAAGCCTTCTGCAAAATGAATTATGCAGACAAGAAGAATCTCATCTATACAAACAAATTATGCTTCAAATGTCTGGGCAATCACTACTACAAGAACTGTAAATTTAATGTCAAATGTGACATTTGTGGCCTCGAACATCTAACAATAATGCATAGAGCCACACCCAAAGAGTATAAGAACTCCAATGACAGAAGAGACTCGCAGAACAGCAACAACACTGTCCTCTGCACCAAAGTATGTGGAACAAGCACAGGCAAAAATTGTTCCAAAACAATTCTAGTTGATGTCACCTTGGAGGGAAATGAAGAGAAAAAGCTTACATGCTACTGTATATTGGATGAGCAGTCCAACACCACTCTAGTTGATGATAGACTCATTAGCTTCTTTGGGAAATCTTTCCCAACTCAAGAATACAATATTAATTTTGTCAGTCAAAATTTTGAAATGTCAACATCCGGCAAACTGGTAACAGGCTTGCAGATCAAAGGTGTGAATGAAAAAGAAGTAGTTCATATTAATGAAGCCCTGTCTTGCTCCAACATAGCTAACACACTACATGAAGTTGCTACTCCGTCTATGGTCAAGAGACACCATCACACAAGACGGTATGCAAAGTTTTTCCCTGAATATGACAGCAAGGCTGATGTCATGATATTGGTTGGAAGGAACTGTGGCAGAGCAATGGCCACTACTTGTCTAACTAACTTGGAACCCTATGTTCACAAAACACCTCTCGGGTACTGTATGGTTGGTAATGTATGTCCCAGTCATCAGAATACTCCTAAGAAGCATGTTATTCTCAAAACAACAGCAACGCCTCTCAAGTCGATCGAGGTAAAATTCAAATTTCCTCCACAATCACTTGACCACAATTTTCATATCTTTGAGAATCTCCATGATGATGACTCTCCTGGAAACTCAAAGGAAGACAGAGAGTTTCTTACAATAATGGAAAAGAATATTAGAACGACATCCGAAGGACATCTCGAACTGCCATTACCCATGAAGCATAACAACCTACCAAATAACAAGAATCCTGTGTATATGAGATCAAAAACTACTTTGTCCAACCTTAAAAAAGATGCTAACAAACTCCAAGCCTGCTTAACATCAATGCAAAAGAACTTAGATAAAAACTTTGTTGAAAAAGTTCCATCAGAAGACCTTAACTCCCCAAAGTCATGGTACCTACCCATATTCTGTGTCAATCAAGCAAAAAAGAATAAGTATCGACTGGTCTATGATGCATCTGCTCGATATTACGGACAAAGTCTGAACGACAACCTTCTCCAAGGACCTGACCTCAACAATCAACTCAGAGGAGTGCTTCTTCGCTTCAGAGAAAATCCAATTGCTTTCGGTGCGGACATAGAAGCAATGTTTAATAATTTCAAGGTTCCGATAGAACAACGAGATTATCTCAGATTTTTCTGGTATGACAACAATAATCCAGAAAATGATATTGTTGCCTATAGATCCTCCACACACATCTTTGGATGCACGAGCAGTCCAGCAGTAGCGACATATGCTCTCAAATACTGTGCGCTCAAAAGCAGCAATCCCGAAGACAGTGCTGTTTCTAGATACATCAACAACTCATTCTATGTTGACGACGGATTGTACTCCTGCGCCACTGTTGACCATGCTTCCAATGTACTTTCAAGAGCTATTGATCTACTAAAAGATCACAACATACGTCTACACAAGATAGTCAGCAACTCACCAGAACTGATCAAGTGTTTTCCTGAATCTGAATGTGCTCAAGGCAACACAAATCTTCCCACAGAACACAATGACAGTAGCCATAAGACTCTGGGACTGTGTTGGGATACCTGCGAAGACAAATTTCTCATCAATGTATCTATCCCCTCGAGAGTCTTCACCAAACGTGGAATATTATCCATAATAAATTCACTTTATGATCCTATTGGATTTATCAGTCCTATTATTCTACAAGGTCGATTGATCCAACGCTCCATCCTGCCACCTAAAGATAAAGACAACCCTCTACAAGATTACGGATGGGATGACCCATTACCAACTAAGTACCATGATGTTTGGAAAACATGGCTGGCGCAACTGGAGAAAATTAACGAATTCAGTTTACCACGCAGTTTCTATCCAACGAATTTTCATCCTACGTCAATGGAAATTCATGCTTTCTCAGACGCTTCAGAGTCTGCGATTGGATACGCAATATACGTCAAGACTTCAAACAATGAAGAATCGCACGTGAGATTTGTCAGCGGAGCTTCAAAAGTGGCTCCACAGAAGGCGACGACAATGCCCAGACTGGAACTCTGTGCGGCTCTAGAACTGAGTCGCAGCGTTACAACTGTTCTCTCGGATCTATGTCAGAAACCTGACAAAACTGTCTTTTATACTGACAGCAAAATTGTATTAGGCTATATAAACAACAACCAGAAACGATTCAGTAAATATGTTGAAAGAAGAATCAACAACATTCTGGCCCTCACCAAGCAAGATGATTGGAAATATGTGAAGACCTCTGAAAATCCAGCTGATGTTGCAAGTCGTCCTCACACGCCCCTTGCACTTCAGAACTCCATGTGGCTCAGTGGTCCTCCATTTCTGAAACTGCCCCCAAACATCTCTGAAGATCAAGAAAATCCCATAGATATAGAAGAAACTCTCCCTGAAGAAAAGAAAATCACAAATGTCCTTTGCTGTAATACCAATAACATTCAAGGACCTTTCTTCACCCTATTTCGTAGGATAAGTCAGCTAAACAGAATGATCAATGTAGTCAAGTATGTCCTTAGAGTTCGTCACAAGTTAGACCTTATGAGACAGAAAAGAGGAATATCACTCGCACCACGCAAATTGATCTACAGTACAGAAGAAGTCACTCAGTTAATTATCAAAGAAGCTCAGAAAGAGTGTTTTGAACCCGTCAAGAGTCTGCTGAGGCTCAATAAAAACATTCCTGATAATTCAAAGCTATCAAAACTGTCTCCAAGACTCGACTCAAATGATATTCTGAGAGTCGGTGGACGACTGAAGGCAGCAGAGATTCCATTCTCAGTAAAGCACCCCATCCTAATTCCTCAATCTCACCCACTCGCTAATATGATCATCGTCCATTTCCACAACATCATCAAACACCAAGGTTCCCATATAAGTCATGGAGCTGTTAACCAAGCAGGTTATTTCATTGAAAATGGCAGACAACTAATCAGAAAGATGATCAGAGAGTGCGTGACGTGCCGAAAGCTGAGATCCCCACCAGAAAATCAACTCATGGCCGATCTTCCTATTGATAGGGTAACGCCAGATGCTCCTTTTACAAGTGTTGGTATCGACGTCTTCGGTCACTTCTTCATACACGATGGAGTCAGAACTCGTTCTTCAAATCCTACAAAGAAGATCTGGGCAATAATATTTGTATGTCTCCCCTCCCGAGCTATACATTTAGAACCACTCAACTCCATGGACACCACCTCTTTCAGGAACGCCTTTTCCCGCTTCACTGCAATCAGAGGTGATTGCAAGTTAATCAGATCAGATCAAGGAAAGAACTTCATATCCGCTAAAAGACAAATTGAAGGCCTTGATATAACACAGCTCTCCAATGAATTCACTGCTCGAGGCATTGAATGGATCCTCAACCCACCCTACGCGAGCCACCACGGTGGCAGTTGGGAGCGTAAAATTGGCTCCGTTAGAAGAGTTCTTGAGGCCTCGATTGCATTGATGTCTAACCGTGGAATGTCACGAGACGAATTCCACACCCTCCTAGCCGAAGCTTCAAAGATCGTCAACAATACTCCCCTCACAGTTAATCCGAATCATCCAGATGATCCTACCCCGCTGTCTCCCTCCATGCTGCTGACCCTTAAAGACCCGAATCCTTCACCTCTCCTAGACAGCTATTCTGAAGCAGACATTATGTCTTATGGTAAACGACGTTATCGCCGTGTCCAATTTCTCAGTGAACAGTTTTGGTGCCGCTGGCGCTCCGAATACTTGCGTTCTCTCACCCAAAGACATAAGTGGAAGACCACTCGACCCTGCATCACAGAAGGTGATGTAGTCCTAGTACGAACAAAGAACGTTCCAAGGAATCATTGGCCACTAGGAAAAATCATAACTGCAGCACCCAGCAGCGATGGTTTAGTTCGTTCAGCAACAATCTCCATCCCTCCTCTTCCAGGAAGCTCAGCAAAAAGGACCACTTCTCGGGCTATCACTGACTTGGTACTTCTTGTTCCCAGCAAGGAACACCCTAGATGCACCCTTACTTCGCAGAAGTTGACTTTAAGTGCCCCGGGAGTGTCAAGTCGCCCTACTTGAATTCAATCCCCTTTATCTAAAAAATAATAGCACACTTCTCACTTACATCTCTCACGACACAATAGTTACACAACCTAATTTTACCGGCGTCATTTCCAAAAATATTAAGCTCTCCTCTAGTTTCATATGAGTTTTCTTTAATATAACCGTAACTATACCAAACAACTAAAGACAATATGTTCCATCTTCCTTCATTTTGCATAGAACACCATAATAAGTAAGTTTTGTTTATTATATAATCATTTACCATGTTTTATAAGAGTTTTGGAACTATATGTGATTTATCCACCTACCTCTTACCTGTTTTTCCGGAATGGAATATCTGTTTTGTTTCTATTTTGTATCCTATATAGTAAAAGATTACTTTATATAGGATCACTTATTTCATTTATTATATGACTAATAGTCTAATTTAGTTCATTTTCTTTTATTTTAAGAGTACGTGCCTGATTGTAACAACACCTGATGTTACATTCAACTGTAGAAGAGTAAACCTGTCAAGTTAACCTATTGTGTTTACATCCATCCCTGCGATATCACAAACTTTACCTAGAGCCTAGGCGATAGCAACACTTTTAATTTACTCAACTGCAACAGGCTAAAGCATGAGATTTAAAGAACCTTATCAAGTGAAAGCACAAACGAGACTGAGCAAACCCTCCAAAAATGAAAAGAATTCTGCATCCCACTCATGGCTGTATATAAAAGACGGAATACTGCGTAATGGTCACGCTTCCTGGTGGTGTCGACCCCCCCCCCTCCCTCTGGCCCGACACGGGAGTCGGGACAGAGGGTCAGACTCTCTCCTCATTCAGCTCCCACCAAATCCATGCACTCCAGTCGGACAGCAGCCCCGCCACCCCCACATGGTTACGCCACAGGTCTAACGGTGAGAAGTCTGTTGCGAGGTGCGCGCAGGCAAAGAAATAATGTGTGGTGTTGTTCCACATAGTGGTCATTGTGGTGTTGGGTGTGTTTCTGGGGATATTTTTATGTAGGTATTCATGTCCCAGTAAACATTACAATGTTCGGCCAACGTTGGCCCAATTCAGAAAGAAACTCTGGGCCAACGCTGTCATGCCGGTCTCGGTGTATTGGGCCAGCAAAGGCCCGACGTTGGCCTACCTCACGGATGTCCACCGGTCCTGAACAGTATAACCACGTATAAACGACTTATTGGTACCGGAAATACTTAAAGGTCCCCTCCAAGCAAATTTTTTTATTGCTTAAATCAACGAGGCTAATGCTTCTTATTATTTTACTGCAAATCCCATCAAATTTGATAGCATATTTTTAATTTTATATGCTTTTAAAGATTTTTATAATCCAAACTCTATAAAACCTACTTTACTTCCGACTTTCTAATTTTCAGTCTGAAGAAGAAGAATGTACACCATTTGTTTTGATTGTCAACTAGGTATTTGGTTTAATAAATCTATTTACTATTCGTTTAAAGGTTTAAATTTGGATAAACTTCTTATAGAAACGTTTATATACTTTTAGAAACAATTAATATCTTGAAAGAAGGCCAAAAACGTATTGTTTGTTTAAAAGTCTAAATTTGAAATCAAAACAAAGAGTGTACAATCTTCTTTCTCAGCGTCAGGTTGGAGATTCGCTCGATTGTTGCTCACAGAGTATTAAAACCTTAGGTCTGAAATATTATTTAATAAACTCATTTTTTTCCCGGAGCCTGGAGAGGACCTTTAAAGGTCCTCTCCAGGCTCCGGGAAAAAAATGAGTTTATTACATAATATAATAGAACTAAGGTCTACGATCATTATTCCGCAAACCACATACAATTCGGTTCAGTATATATTTTATAATTTGTTTTTAAAGTTTCTTAATACTCTGTGAGCAACAATTGAGCGAATCACTAATCTGATGCTCGAGAAGAAGATTGTACACTCTTTGTTTTGGTGACAAATTTGAATTTTATAAACAAACCATGCGTTTTCGCAATTATTTAAATTATTTTAGATATTAATTGTTTCCTAAAGTATATAAACGTTTCTATTATAATTTCATTCAATTTTATACATTTACACGAATATTAAATGGATTTATTAAACCTAATACCTAGTTGACAATCAAAAAAATGGTGTACATTCTTTTTCTTCAGGCTGAAAATTTCTTAAATTAGTAAGTCGGAAGTAAAACAAGTTTTGTAGAGTTTTGATTTAAAAAATCTTTAAAAGCATATAAAATTAAAAATACGCTACCAAATTCGATGCGGTTTGCAGCAAAATGATAAGGAACATTAGCCTCGTTAAATAAAGCAATAAAAATATTTGCTTTGAGGTGACCTTTAACGTTGCCGATGCCTGTATCGAACCGACGCACAATTATATATCTTAGTATCTATTATCTAATATGCTTCGAAACGATATCCACTCGTATTCAATAAATAAATTAATTAATTCAAGAATTAAAATTGAACATTCTTACTTCATTGGTTATAATAATACTTGTTGTATTAATATAGTCACACTTTGTTATTTGTTTATATTTTGCATTTAGCTAATGTATTTTACCTACTCAGCAGAATTGTCTTATGATAACATTTCCTGGTTCTAGCTATGACTCATGTTGTATACCTAATTGTTTCCTGTATATCATAATATAAAAGGATGTGTAAATCTCTCTCGTTGTCTGCAGTGCATCGCAGAGCGATCACCTATATTAATCACTTATAATAAACTTATACTTTTTAACTTGTAATAACCACTGTTCATTTAACCTATGTTCTATCAATACTTAGGTTAGGTGCATATCAATTTAATCAATGTTATATAATAATATATACAAATAAAATGGGAAGAAATGAAATGATGTGTCCGGGTATCGATCGTGGGTCCATCCATCCTCGTGCCTGTACCTCTGTCATTGTGCCACCGTGGATGCATTTTACTAAAGAAATTTTTTGATATTAAAGGTCCTCTCCAGGCTCAGGGAAAAAAATGAGTTTATAACATAATATTATAGAACTAAGGTCTAGGATCATTATTCTGCAAACCGCCTACAATTCGGTTCAGTATATATTTAATAATTTGTTTTAAAAGTTTTTTAATACTCTGTGAGCAACAATTGAGCGAATCACTAATCTGATGCTCAAGAAGAAGATTGTACACTCTTTGTTTTGATTACAAATTTGAATTTTATAAACAAACCATGCAATTTCGGCCTCTATTTTAGATATTAATTGTTTCTTAACTATTTAAACGTTTCTATTATAAGTTCATTCAATTTTATACCTTTACACGAATATTAAATGGTTTATTAAACCTGATACCTAGTTGACAATCAAAACAAATGGTGTACATTCTTTTCCTTCAGGCTGAAAATTTCTTAAATTAGTAAGTCTGAAGTAAAATAGGTTTTGTAGAGCTTTGAAAATAAAAATCTTTAAAAGCATGTGAAATTAAAAATATGCTACCAAATTCGATGCAGTTTGCAGCAAAATGATAAGAAACATTAGCCTCGTTGAATAAAGCAATAAAAATATTTGCTTGGAGGGGACCTTTGAACGACTCGGAGATAATTAGAGATATTTTAAAATGACGTTAACTAGGGTAACGGCACGTTGTATCGTCCCTCTCCATTTATCGTCACGTTTCAGTTATTTTCGTCTATAACAAGACTTAGAAACATTTCTATGGTTTAGGTATTTTACAAATCGATGTCACTATTGATTTTTATTATTGTTACAAAAATGTAAGTAATTTCATTAAAATTACAATCAGAGTGTCAGTTTAACTGATGAGATGTACGATACGGTACATTCAGGACAAACCTACCGAAATTGATTAGGTATATAGAATTTGTTATGCGCGATTTTACGCTTCAAATAAAAGAAAAATAATGTTCATACAATTTTTCTTGTTTTTAATTGCATTTCTTAAATATAAAATCAGAAATTAATTCGGTCATCAATATTTAAAATAAATCGATGTGTCGATATTTGGGTATCAATAAAAAGGGTTTTCCATTTATCGTCATGGGGTGACGATAAATGGTATTTTGATCAATTTCGAAATAGTGGTTCTAAAACAGTTTAAAGGTCCCCTCCAAGCAAATATTTTTATTGCTTTATTCAACGAGGCTAATGTTTCTTATCATTTTGCTGCAAACCGCATCGAATTAGGTAGCATATTTTTAATTTTATATGATTTTAAAGATTTTTATAATCAAAACTCTACAAAACCTATTTTACTTCCGACTTACTAATTTAAGAAATTTTTAGCCTGAAGAAAAAGAATGTACACCATTTGTTTTGATTGTCAACTCGGTATTAGGTTTAATAAATCCATTTATTATTCGTGTAAAGGTATAAAATTGGATAAACTTATTATTGAAACGTTTATATACCTTAGGAAACAATTAATATCTAAAATAATGACCGAAAACGCATGGTTTGTTTAAAAAATTCAAATTTGTAATCAAAACAAAGAGTGTACAATCTTCTTCTTGAGCATCAGATTAGTGATTTGCTCAATTGTTGCTCACAGAGTACTAAAATACTTTAAAAACAAATTATAAAATATATACTGAACCGAATTGTATGCAGTTAGCAGAATAATGATCGTAGACCTTAGTTCTACAATATTAAGTTATAAACTCAATTTTTTCCCGGAGCCTGGAGAGGACCTTTAATGGGTAGTAAATATATTTATTCTCAATATTTATTCAATTTTGCATACTTAGATAGCTTTTACCCATTTTTCGACCTACTGGAATTCAATAATAGGGTGGTAAGCAGGGGGGTGGGGGTAATTAGAGGGGGGGGGGACCTATACATATATAATATAATTAGAATAGTTGATTATACTATTCAATATACCTTGTTCATCTGAATAATGATTAGTAAAAAAATAAAATTTGATAGAAAAAGTGTCACCTAATTTGATAAAACGTAGAAAATTTTCATAAGTTTTAGACGTACAATGTTGTTGTACATCAAATCCTCGTAGTAGACCAGAGTTACGTTCCAAGTTTGTTTGGTCTAGTAAGAAGCTCACTTCAGCTGTTTCCTACTAGACCAAATCGTTTTCTCTAAAAGTAGAGCGGTGACTTTAACATTTCTATAGCTCTATTTGTTTATGATAACTTTAGTGCCAAATTAATAGTGACTTAACATACCAATTGTGGAGGGAAACAAATTTAGGAACAGTATGAATTTTTTGCTTAAAGTTAAAATGAATATAATATTTTTTTCAATTAAATAATAATTTTATGAAATTAGAATAGTCTTCACTGTATCTAGTTTTCTATAACTTTTCACAACAATTTTTTTTGCACAGACTCTACCATCAAATCTGAAACCGTTTCTGCCTTATCGTTTAAAACAACATAAATAAATATAATACATTATTAAAATCAGAGATTAATCTTTAAAGCAGTATTTTAATTATTACTCTTTGTAATATTTACACTAGAATTTAACCAATGTTTTCCTTCATTGGGCCAGTGCTGTTTGGCAACCGTTGGCCCAATGTCGTTTACCATACATTGTCCCATCATGTTATAGCTCTATAGCGTACCAATTCCCGAACATGTCTTTAATTTGCCTACGTTTACCAAAGTGGTCCCGATAGTACAATGTGTATATGGTTTGTTTATTTGTTTTAATGGAATCGTTTCCCAGTAAAATTTACATCACTCTCATTACTGAATTCGGAACCAAATACATTAAGAGCGCTCAGGCTATTTTGGTTGGTGTCCAGCCGAACCTGGAGAAGTTGAACAAGTATTCCCGTACCTTTTGTGAATTGGTATCGTATCAAAACCTTGTCTATCAAAAGACTACTAAATTTTGCGGTAACCACCTATGGATTTTCCATGATCAGCAGTTTGTGTGAGATAGATGTGCAAGTTCGTCATACATAAGCCACGTGACGCAAGAGAGGTGACATATTTCCCCCTCGATTTTATACTTTTTCAATGTTCCATATGTACTCTTTTTTCAATCAAATAGGAGAGTACAATGAAACATTACAAAGAAAAACACAATTCCAGAAGACACATGTAGGACAATAGTACAATAAGTGTAACTTTAGTTACCCATTTCTCAATTATTGCATTGTGCAATCTGAATGTCAAACATATGCAAAACCAATGAATAAATTATTTTTCTATCAGCCATGTGTCAGAAAGAGTCTCTCTATAACAAAATTTTGTGGGAAAAAACGTTCATCACTCTCATTACTGAATTCGGAACCAAATATATTAAGAGCGCTCAGGCTATTTTGGTTGGTGTCCAGCCGAACCTGGAGAAGTTGAACAAGTATTCCCGTACCTTTTGTGAATTGGTATCGTATCAAAACCTTGTCTATCAAAAGACTACTAAATTTTGCGGTTTTTCGAAACCCTCTAAACTTTATAAAAAATGGAAACCTCTGTAACCACCTATGGATTTTCCATGATCAGCAGTTTGTGTGAGAAAGATGTGCAAGTTCGTCATACATAAGCCACGTGACGCAAGAGAGGTGACATATTTCCCCCTCGATTTTATACTTTTTCAATGTTCCATATGTACTCTTTTTTCAATCAAATAGGAGAGTACAATGAAACATTACAAAGAAAAACACAATTCCAGAAGACACATGTAGGACAATAGTACAATAAGTGTAACTTTAGTTACCCATTTCTCAATTATTGCATTGTGCAATCTGAATGTCAAACATATGCAAAACCAATGAATAAATTATTTTTCTATCAGCCATGTGTCAGAAAGAGTCTCTCTATAACAAAATTTTGTGGGGAAAAACGTTCATCACTCTCATTACTGAATTCGGAACCAAATATATTAAGAGCGCTCAGGCTATTTTGGTTGGTGTCCAGCCGAACCTGGAGAAGTTGAACAAGTATTCTCGTACCTCTTGTGAATTGGTATCGTATCAAAACCTTGTCTATCAAAAGACTACTAAATTTTGCGGTTTTTCGAAACCCTCTAAACTTTATAAAAAATGGAAACCTCTGTAACCACCTATGGATTTTCCATGATCAGCAGTTTGTGTGAGATAGATGTGCAAGTTCGTCATACATAAGCCACGTGACGCAAGAGAGGTGACATATTTCTCCCTCGATTTTATACTTTTTCAATGTTCCATATGTACTCTTTTTTCAATCAAATAGGAGAGTACAATACAACATTACAAAGAAAAACACAATTCCAGAAGACACATGTAGGACAATAGTACAATAAGTGTAACTTTAGTTACCCATTTCTCAATTATTGCATTGTGCAATCTGAATGTCAAACATATGCAAAACCAATGAATAAATTATTTTTCTATCAGCCATGTGTCAGAAAGAGTCTCTCTATAACAAAATTTTGTGGGAAAAAACGTTCATCACTCTCATTACTGAATTCGGAACCAAATATATTAAGAGCGCTCAGGCTATTTTGGTTGGTGTCCAGCCGAACCTGGAGAAGTTGAACAAGTATTCCCGTACCTTTTGTGAATTGGTATCGTATCAAAACCTTGTCTATCAAAAGACTACTAAATTTTGCGGTTTTTCGAAACCCTCTAAACTTTATAAAAAATGGAAACCTCTGTAACCACCTATGGATTTTCCATGATCAGCAGTTTGTGTGAGAAAGATGTGCAAGTTCGTCATACATAAGCCACGTGACGCAAGAGAGGTGACATATTTCCCCCTCGATTTTATACTTTTTCAATGTTCCATATGTACTCTTTTTTCAATCAAATAGGAGAGTACAATGAAACATTACAAAGAAAAACACAATTCCAGAAGACACATGTAGGACAATAGTACAATAAGTGTAACTTTAGTTACCCATTTCTCAATTATTGCATTGTGCAATCTGAATGTCAAACATATGCAAAACCAATGAATAAATTATTTTTCTATCAGCCATGTGTCAGAAAGAGTCTCTCTATAACAAAATTTTGTTGGAAAAAACGTTCATCACTCTCATTACTGAATTCGGAACCAAATATATTAAGAGCGCTCAGGCTATTTTGGTTGGTGTCCAGCCGAACCTGGAGAAGTTGAACAAGTATTCCCGTACCTTTTGTGAATTGGTATCGTATCAAAACCTTGTCTATCAAAAGACTACTAAATTTTGCGGTTATTCGAAACCCTCTAAACTTTATAAAAAATGGAAACCTCTGTAACCACCTATGGATTTTCCATGATCAGCAGTTTGTGTGAGAAAGATGTGCAAGTTCGTCATACATAAGCCACGTGACGCAAGAGAGGTGACATATTTCCCCCTCGATTTTATACTTTTTCAATGTTCCATATGTACTCTTTTTTCAATCAAATAGGAGAGTACAATGAAACATTACAAAGAAAAACACAATTCCAGAAGACACATGTAGGACAATAGTACAATAAGTGTAACTTTAGTTACCCATTTCTCAATTATTGCATTGTGCAATCTGAATGTCAAACATATGCAAAACCAATGAATAAATTATTTTTCTATCAGCCATGTGTCAGAAAGAGTCTCTCTATAACAAAATTTTGTGGGAAAAAACGTTCATCACTCTCATTACTGAATTCGGAACCAAATATATTAAGAGCGCTCAGGCTATTTTGGTTGGTGTCCAGCCGAACCTGGAGAAGTTGAACAAGTATTCCCGTACCTTTTGTGAATTGGTATCGTATCAAAACCTTGTCTATCAAAAGACTACTAAATTTTGCGGTTTTTCGAAACCCTCTAAACTTTATAAAAAATGGAAACCTCTGTAACCACCTATGGATTTTCCATGATCAGCAGTTTGTGTGAGAAAGATGTGCAAGTTCGTCATACATAAGCCACGTGACGCAAGAGAGGTGACATATTTCCCCCTCGATTTTATACTTTTTCAATGTTCCATATGTACTCTTTTTTCAATCAAATAGGAGAGTACAATGAAACATTACAAAGAAAAACACAATTCCAGAAGACACATGTAGGACAATAGTACAATAAGTGTAACTTTAGTTACCCATTTCTCAATTATTGCATTGTGCAATCTGAATGTCAAACATATGCAAAACCAATGAATAAATTATTTTTCTATCAGCCATGTGTCAGAAAGAGTCTCTCTATAACAAAATTTTGTGGGAAAAAACGTTCATCACTCTCATTACTGAATTCGGAACCAAATATATTAAGAGCGCTCAGGCTATTTTGGTTGGTGTCCAGCCGAACCTGGAGAAGTTGAACAAGTATTCCCGTACCTTTTGTGAATTGGTATCGTATCAAAACCTTGTCTATCAAAAGACTACTAAATTTTGCGGTTTTTCGAAACCCTCTAAACTTTATAAAAAATGGAAACCTCTGTAACCACCTATGGATTTTCCATGATCAGCAGTTTGTGTGAGAAAGATGTGCAAGTTCGTCATACATAAGCCACGTGACGCAAGAGAGGTGACATATTTCCCCCTCGATTTTATACTTTTTCAATGTTCCATATGTACTCTTTTTTCAATCAAATAGGAGAGTACAATGAAACATTACAAAGAAAAACACAATTCCAGAAGACACATGTAGGACAATAGTACAATAAGTGTAACTTTAGTTACCCATTTCTCAATTATTGCATTGTGCAATCTGAATGTCAAACATATGCAAAACCAATGAATAAATTATTTTTCTATCAGCCATGTGTCAGAAAGAGTCTCTCTATAACAAAATTTTGTGGGAAAAAACGTTCATCACTCTCATTACTGAATTCGGAACCAAATATATTAAGAGCGCTCAGGCTATTTTGGTTGGTGTCCAGCCGAACCTGGAGAAGTTGAACAAGTATTCCCGTACCTTTTGTGAATTGGTATCGTATCAAAACCTTGTCTATCAAAAGACTACTAAATTTTGCGGTTTTTCGAAACCCTCTAAACTTTATAAAAAATGGAAACCTCTGTAACCACCTATGGATTTTCCATGATCAGCAGTTTGTGTGAGATAGATGTGCAAGTTCGTCATACATAAGCCACGTGACGCAAGAGAGGTGACATATTTCCCCCTCGATTTTATACTTTTTCAATGTTCCATATGTACTCTTTTTTCAATCAAATAGGAGAGTACAATGAAACATTACAAAGAAAAACACAATTCCAGAAGACACATGTAGGACAATAGTACAATAAGTGTAACTTTAGTTACCCATTTCTCAATTATTGCATTGTGCAATCTGAATGTCAAACATATGCAAAACCAATGAATAAATTATTTTTCTATCAGCCATGTGTCAGAAAGAGTCTCTCTATAACAAAATTTTGTGGGAAAAAACGTTCATCACTCTCATTACTGAATTCGGAACCAAATATATTAAGAGCGCTCAGGCTATTTTGGTTGGTGTCCAGCCGAACCTGGAGAAGTTGAACAAGTATTCCCGTACCTTTTGTGAATTGGTATCGTATCAAAACCTTGTCTATCAAAAGACTACTAAATTTTGCGGTTTTTCGAAACCCTCTAAACTTTATAAAAAATGGAAACCTCTGTAACCACCTATGGATTTTCCATGATCAGCAGTTTGTGTGAGATAGATGTGCAAGTTCGTCATACATAAGCCACGTGACGCAAGAGAGGTGACATATTTCCCCCTCGATTTTATACTTTTTCAATGTTCCATATGTACTCTTTTTTCAATCAAATAGGAGAGTACAATGAAACATTACAAAGAAAAACACAATTCCAGAAGACACATGTAGGACAATAGTACAATAAGTGTAACTTTAGTTACCCATTTCTCAATTATTGCATTGTGCAATCTGAATGTCAAACATATGCAAAACCAATGAATAAATTATTTTTCTATCAGCCATGTGTCAGAAAGAGTCTCTCTATAACAAAATTTTGTGGGAAAAAACGTTCATCACTCTCATTACTGAATTCGGAACCAAATATATTAAGAGCGCTAAGGCTATTTTGGTTGGTGTCCAGCCGAACCTGGAGAAGTTGAACAAGTATTCCCGTACCTTATGTGAATTGGTATCGTATCAAAACCTTGTCTATCAAAAGACTACTAAATTTTGCGGTTTTTCGAAACCCTCTAAACTTTATAAAAAATGGAAACCTCTGTAACCACCTATGGATTTTCCATGATCAGCAGTTTGTGTGAGAAAGATGTGCAAGTTCGTCATACATAAGCCACGTGACGCAAGAGAGGTGACATATTTCCCCCTCGATTTTATACTTTTTCAATGTTCCATATGTAATCTTTTTTCAATCAAATAGGAGAGTACAATGAAACATTACAAAGAAAAACACAATTCCAGAAGACACATGTAGGACAATAGTACAATAAGTGTAACTTTAGTTACCCATTTCTCAATTATTGCATTGTGCAATCTGAATGTCAAACATATGCAAAACCAATCAATAAATTATTTTTCTATCAGCCATGTGTCAAAAAGAGTCTCTCTATAACAAAATTCTGTGGGAAAAAACGTTCATCACTCTCATTACTGAATTCGGAACCAAATATATTAAGAGCGCTCAGGCTATTTTGGTTGGTGTCCAGCCGAACCTGGAGAAGTTGAACAAGTATTCCCGTACCTTTTGTGAATTGGTATCGTATCAAAACCTTGTCTATCAAAAGACTACTAAATTTTGCGGTTTTTCGAAACCCTCTAAACTTTATAAAAAATGGAAATCTCTGTAACCACCTATGGATTTTCCATGATCAGCAGTTTGTGTGAGATAGATGTGCAAGTTCGTCATACATAAGCCACGTGACGCAAGAGAGGTGACATATTTCCCCCTCGATTTTATACTTTTTCAATGTTCCATATGTACTCTTTTTTCAATCAAATAGGAGAGTACAATGAAACATTACAAAGAAAAACACAATTCCAGAAGACACATGTAGGACAATAGTACAATAAGTGTAACTTTAGTTACCCATTTCTCAATTATTGCATTGTGCAATCTGAATGTCAAACATATGCAAAACCAATGAATAAATTATTTTTCTATCAGCCATGTGTCAGAAAGAGTCTCTCTATAACAAAATTTTGTGGGAAAAAACGTTCATCACTCTCATTACTGAATTCGGAACCAAATATATTAAGAGCGCTAAGGCTATTTTGGTTGGTGTCCAGCCGAACCTGGAGAAGTTGAACAAGTATTCCCGTACCTTATGTGAATTGGTATCGTATCAAAACCTTGTCTATCAAAAGACTACTAAATTTTGCGGTTTTTCGAAACCCTCTAAACTTTATAAAAAATGGAAACCTCTGTAACCACCTATGGATTTTCCATGATCAGCAGTTTGTGTGAGAAAGATGTGCAAGTTCGTCATACATAAGCCACGTGACGCAAGAGAGGTGACATATTTCCCCCTCGATTTTATACTTTTTCAATGTTCCATATGTAATCTTTTTTCAATCAAATAGGAGAGTACAATGAAACATTACAAAGAAAAACACAATTCCAGAAGACACATGTAGGACAATAGTACAATAAGTGTAACTTTAGTTACCCATTTCTCAATTATTGCATTGTGCAATCTGAATGTCAAACATATGCAAAACCAATCAATAAATTATTTTTCTATCAGCCATGTGTCAAAAAGAGTCTCTCTATAACAAAATTCTGTGGGAAAAAACGTTCATCACTCTCATTACTGAATTCGGAACCAAATATATTAAGAGCGCTCAGGCTATTTTGGTTGGTGTCCAGCCGAACCTGGAGAAGTTGAACAAGTATTCCCGTACCTTTTGTGAATTGGTATCGTATCAAAACCTTGTCTATCAAAAGACTACTAAATTTTGCGGTTTTTCGAAACCCTCTAAACTTTATAAAAAATGGAAATCTCTGTAACCACCTATGGATTTTCCATGATCAGCAGTTTGTGTGAGATAGATGTGCAAGTTCGTCATACATAAGCCACGTGACGCAAGAAAGGGGACATATTTCCCCCTCGATTTTATACTTTTTCAATGTTCCATATGTACTCTTTTTTCAATCAAATAGGAGAGTACAATGAAACATTACAAAGAAAAACACAATTCCAGAAGACACATGTAGGACAATAGTACAATAAGTGTAACTTTAGTTACCCATTTCTCAATTATTGCATTGTGCAATCTGAATGTCAAACATATGCAAAACCAATCAATAAATTATTTTTCTATCAGCCATGTGTCAGAAAGAGTCTCTCTATAACAAAATTTTGTGGGAAAAAACGTTCATCACTCTCATTACTGAATTCGGAACCAAATATATTAAGAGCGCTCAGGCTATTTTGGTTGGTGTCCAGCCGAACCTGGAGAAGTTGAACAAGTATTCCCGTACCTTTTGTGAATTGGTATCGTATCAAAACCTTGTCTATCAAAAGACTACTAAATTTTGCGGTTTTTCGAAACCCTCTAAACTTTATAAAAAATGGAAACCTCTGTAACCACCTATGGATTTTCCATGATCAGCAGTTTGTGTGAGATAGATGTGCAAGTTCGTCATACATAAGCCACGTGACGCAAGAGAGGTGACATATTTCTCCCTCGATTTTATACTTTTTCAATGTTCCATATGTACTCTTTTTTCAATCAAATAGGAGAGTACAATGAAACATTACAAAGAAAAACACAATTCCAGAAGACACATGTAGGACAATAGTACAATAAGTGTAACTTTAGTTACCCATTTCTCAATTATTGCATTGTGCAATCTGAATGTCAAACATATGCAAAACCAATGAATAAATTATTTTTCTATCAGCCATGTGTCAGAAAGAGTCTCTCTATAACAAAATTTTGTGGGAAAAGACGTTCATCACTCTCATTACTGAATTCGGAACCAAATATATTAAGAGCGCTCAGGCTATTTTGGTTGGTGTCCAGCCGAACCTGGAGAACTTGAACAAGTATTCCCGTACCTTTTGTGAATTGGTATCGTATCAAAACCTTGTCTATCAAAAGACTACTAAATTTTGCGGTTTTTCGAAACCCTCTAAACTTTATAAAGAATGGAAATCTCTGTAACCACCTATGGATTTTCTATGATCAGCAGTTTGTGTGAGATAGATGTGCAAGTTCGTCATACATAAGCCACGTGACGCAAGAAAGGGGACATATTTCCCCCTCGATTTTATACTTTTTCAATGTTCCATATGTACTCTTTTTTCAATCAAATAGGAGAGTACAATGAAACATTACAAAGAAAAACACAATTCCAGAAGACACATGTAGGACAATAGTACAATAAGTGTAACTTTAGTTACCCATTTCTCAATTATTGCATTGTGCAATCTGAATGTCAAACATATGCAAAACCAATTAATAAATTTTTTTTTCTATCAGCCATGTGTCAGAAAGAGTCTCTCTATAACAAAATTTTGTGGGAAAAAACGTTCATCACTCTCATTACTGAATTCGGAACCAAATATATTAAGAGCGCTCAGGCTATTTTGGTTGGTGTCCAGCCGAACCTGGAGAAGTTGAACAAGTATTCCCGTACCTTTTGTGAATTGGTATCGTATCAAAACCTTGTCTATCAAAAGACTACTAAATTTTGCGGTTTTTCGAAACCCTCTAAACTTTATAAAAAATGGAAACCTCTGTAACCACCTATGGATTTTCCATGATCAGCAGTTTGTGTGAGAAAGATGTGCAAGTTCGTCATACATAAGCCACGTGACGCAAGAGAGGTGACATATTTCCCCCTCGATTTTATACTTTTTCAATGTTCCATATGTACTCTTTTTTCAATCAAATAGGAGAGTACAATGAAACATTACAAAGAAAAACACAATTCCAGAAGACACATGTAGGACAATAGTACAATAAGTGTAACTTTAGTTACCCATTTTTCAATTATTGCATTGTGCAATCTGAATGTCAAACATATGCAAAACCAATCAATAAATTATTTTTCTATCAGCCATGTGTCAGAAAGAGTCTCTCTATAACAAAATTTTGTGGGAAAAAACGTTCATCACTCTCATTACTGAATTCGGAACCAAATATATTAAGAGCGCTCAGGCTATTTTGGTTGGTGTCCAGCCGAACCTGGAGAAGTTGAACAAGTATTCCCGTACCTTTTGTGAATTGGTATCGTATCAAAACCTTGTCTATCAAAAGACTACTAAATTTTGCGGTTTTTCGAAACCCTCTAAACTTTATAAAAAATGGAAACCTCTGTAACCACCTATGGATTTTCCATGATCAGCAGTTTGTGTGAGATAGATGTGCAAGTTCGTCATACATAAGCCACGTGACGCAAGAGAGGTGACATATTTCTCCCTCGATTTTATACTTTTTCAATGTTCCATATGTACTCTTTTTTCAATCAAATAGGAGAGTACAATGAAACATTACAAAGAAAAACACAATTCCAGAAGACACATGTAGGACAATAGTACAATAAGTGTAACTTTAGTTACCCATTTCTCAATTATTGCATTGTGCAATCTGAATGTCAAACATATGCAAAACCAATGAATAAATTATTTTTCTATCAGCCATGTGTCAGAAAGAGTCTCTCTATAACAAAATTTTGTGGGAAAAAACGTTCATCACTCTCATTACTGAATTCGGAACCAAATATATTAAGAGCGCTCAGGCTATTTTGGTTGGTGTCCAGCCGAACCTGGAGAAGTTGAACAAGTATTCCCGTACCTTTTGTGAATTGGTATCGTATCAAAACCTTGTCTATCAAAAGACTACTAAATTTTGCGGTTTTTCGAAACCCTCTAAACTTTATAAAAAATGGAAACCTCTGTAACCACCTATGGATTTTCCATGATCAGCAGTTTGTGTGAGATAGATGTGCAAGTTCGTCATACATAAGCCACGTGACGCAAGAAAGGGGACATATTTCCCCCTCGATTTTATACTTTTTCAATGTTCCATATGTACTCTTTTTTCAATCAAATAGGAGAGTACAATGAAACATTACAAAGAAAAACACAATTCCAGAAGACACATGTAGGACAATAGTACAATAAGTGTAACTTTAGTTACCCATTTCTCAATTATTGCATTGTGCAATCTGAATGTCAAACATATGCAAAACCAATGAATAAATTATTTTTCTATCAGCCATGTGTCAGAAAGAGTCTCTCTATAACAAAATTTTGTGGGAAAAAACGTTCATCACTCTCATTACTGAATTCGGAACCAAATATATTAAGAGCGCTCAGGCTATTTTGGTTGGTGTCCAGCCGAACCTGGAGAAGTTGAACAAGTATTCCCGTACCTTTTGTGAATTGGTATCGTATCAAAACCTTGTCTATCAAAAGACTACTAAATTTTGCGGTTTTTCGAAACCCTCTAAACTTTATAAAAAATGGAAACCTCTGTAACCACCTATGGATTTTCCATGATCAGCAGTTTGTGTGAGAAAGATGTGCAAGTTCGTCATACATAAGCCACGTGACGCAAGAGAGGTGACATATTTCCCCCTCGATTTTATACTTTTTCAATGTTCCATATGTACTCTTTTTTCAATCAAATAGGAGAGTACAATGAAACATTACAAAGAAAAACACAATTCCAGAAGACACATGTAGGACAATAGTACAATAAGTGTAACTTTAGTTACCCATTTCTCAATTATTGCATTGTGCAATCTGAATGTCAAACATATGCAAAACCAATTAATAAATTTTTTTTTCTATCAGCCATGTGTCAGAAAAAGTCTCTCTATAACAAAATTTTGTGGGAAAAAACGTTCATCACTCTCATTACTGAATTCGGAACCAAATATATTAAGAGCGCTCAGGCTATTTTGGTTGGTGTCCAGCCGAACCTGGAGAAGTTGAACAAGTATTCCCGTACCTTTTGTGAATTGGTATCGTATCAAAACCTTGTCTATCAAAAGACTACTAAATTTTGCGGTTTTTCGAAACCCTCTAAACTTTATAAAAAATGGAAACCTCTGTAACCACCTATGGATTTTCCATGATCAGCAGTTTGTGTGAGAAAGATGTGCAAGTTCGTCATACATAAGCCACGTGACGCAAGAGAGGTGACATATTTCCCCCTCGATTTTATACTTTTTCAATGTTCCATATGTACTCTTTTTTCAATCAAATAGGAGAGTACAATGAAACATTACAAAGAAAAACACAATTCCAGAAGACACATGTAGGACAATAGTACAATAAGTGTAACTTTAGTTACCCATTTTTCAATTATTGCATTGTGCAATCTGAATGTCAAACATATGCAAAACCAATCAATAAATTATTTTTCTATCAGCCATGTGTCAGAAAGAGTCTCTCTATAACAAAATTTTGTGGGAAAAAACGTTCATCACTCTCATTACTGAATTCGGAACCAAATATATTAAGAGCGCTCAGGCTATTTTGGTTGGTGTCCAGCCGAACCTGGAGAAGTTGAACAAGTATTCCCGTACCTTTTGTGAATTGGTATCGTATCAAAACCTTGTCTATCAAAAGACTACTAAATTTTGCGG
Source organism: Caprella mutica (assembly GCA_947561585.1). Taxonomy (NCBI): domain Eukaryota; kingdom Metazoa; phylum Arthropoda; class Malacostraca; order Amphipoda; family Caprellidae; genus Caprella; species Caprella mutica. Next base: position 249,317 of record CANNZV010001516.1, read on the forward strand.
TTTTTCGAAACCCTCTAAACTTTATAAAAAATGGAAACCTCTGTAACCACCTATGGATTTTCCATGATCAGCAGTTTGTGTGAGATAGATGTGCAAGTTCGTCATACATAAGCCACGTGACGCAAGAGAGGTGACATATTTCTCCCTCGATTTTATACTTTTTCAATGTTCCATATGTACTCTTTTTTCAATCAAATAGGAGAGTACAATGAAACATTACAAAGAAAAACACAATTCCAGAAGACACATGTAGGACAATAGTACAATAAGTGTAACTTTAGTTACCCATTTCTCAATTATTGCATTGTGCAATCTGAATGTCAAACATATGCAAAACCAATGAATAAATTATTTTTCTATCAGCCATGTGTCAGAAAGAGTCTCTCTATAACAAAATTTTGTGGGAAAAAACGTTCATCACTCTCATTACTGAATTCGGAACCAAATATATTAAGAGCGCTCAGGCTATTTTGGTTGGTGTCCAGCCGAACCTGGAGAAGTTGAACAAGTATTCCCGTACCTTTTGTGAATTGGTATCGTATCAAAACCTTGTCTATCAAAAGACTACTAAATTTTGCGGTTTTTCGAAACCCTCTAAACTTTATAAAAAATGGAAACCTCTGTAACCACCTATGGATTTTCCATGATCAGCAGTTTGTGTGAGATAGATGTGCAAGTTCGTCATACATAAGCCACGTGACGCAAGAAAGGGGACATATTTCCCCCTCGATTTTATACTTTTTCAATGTTCCATATGTACTCTTTTTTCAATCAAATAGGAGAGTACAATGAAACATTACAAAGAAAAACACAATTCCAGAAGACACATGTAGGACAATAGTACAATAAGTGTAACTTTAGTTACCCATTTCTCAATTATTGCATTGTGCAATCTGAATGTCAAACATATGCAAAACCAATGAATAAATTATTTTTCTATCAGCCATGTGTCAGAAAGAGTCTCTCTATAACAAAATTTTGTGGGAAAAAACGTTCATCACTCTCATTACTGAATTCGGAACCAAATATATTAAGAGCGCTCAGGCTATTTTGGTTGGTGTCCAGCCGAACCTGGAGAAGTTGAACGATGACAGATCAGTCATCAAACAGATATCTCAGAGGAAGGTTATCCAGTGTGAACGCTCTCACCGTTGCACTTTATAAACTCTCTTAGGATTGTCATTATTGCCGCTTATTTCAAATTTCTTTCTCACATTTCCTATTGGCGCTGATTTTTATGTATATAATTCATATTTAATCAGTTGTCTCTGGATTTTGATGATTTGCTAAGCGCCCACACGGGGCCCTAGGCAAATGGAAGGACCAGCACTTTTTATTCTTATTGCCTCTATTCCTTTCCACTGCGTGACGTCTCCCGAGGGGGCGGGGTAGAGCCCTGCCTACTCACTGCCATTGGCTACTTGGGCCACTGGTTAGTTAAACCTCGTGTCACGTGATGGCATAGCTTAGTTTAGCCATTTTTTATTTAGGTAGGATAAAACTTAAAAACCCAAAAAAATTATTATAGGGTTTTCGTCTTTATTCTATTAGTCCATTTTCTTTATCTCTTTTTTCCTGTTTTGTATATATTTTTCTCCTTTATCTATCCTCTTAGGGTGCTGCCTCTTTTCCGCTTGGGGCCCCGTAAACCACAAGATTGTAACAAGTTCTTTGTATTTTGTTACTTATTTTCATATTTACATTATTATAGTGGTAGTTTATCATTACCCTTTTAGTAGGTCACATAATTATTAATTACTAGGTAGGTTACACATTTACTGTTATTAGGTAGGTAGGACATGTTAGGACAATACAACAGGGGCCCTAGTGGCCCCACACCCTCCAACTCAAACAGAAAAAACTACAAAATACTACTTAGGAAAATTAATCCCAATACCCCAACAACACATGAACAAATATTTAGAGTTACTTTCAGAGACATAGACACCCCCCTAACACGAATCAAAGACACTCACAATGGTTTTTATGCCCACACTGACAAGCAAGAAAATATAGACAAACTCCTCACCCCCGCTTCCATCCAGTCCCTCCGTACTATCAATCTCGAACCATCTATTCCCCCTGAACTGAGAGCCAAGAGGTCTGTGTTCGTTCGACAGCTCGACCATTCGGTCGGCAGTCGAACAGCTGACGAGCTGAAGGCCGAGCTTGAACGAAACCACCCTTGGCTCCAGGTCAGGGAGGTTACCAAAATCAAACAATACACACACGTTCTAAAACTCCAATTACAAGATACTGCAATGGCCAATAGAATTATCACAGACGGACTACTACTTTTCAACACCCGCATTTCCCCCCACCAATGTTCCATAGAAAAATTCACCCACATCTTAATATGCTACAAATGCTACAAATTCAATAGCCATATCACTAAAGAATGCACCTCCACTAAAATAGTTTGTTCAGAATGCGCTAATGAAGGCCATACCCACATAGACTGCAAATCCCCCCACAAATCCTGTCTCAACTGTAATCAACCCCATAGAACCCTAGCAGCCAGTTGCCCATACAGAAAAGAAACCATAAAGACAATAGATTCAAATCACAAACAACAACAACAAATAACTGAAAATGCTACATATGCAAAAATAGTCAAAACAACAGTCGAAAACACACAACCAAAACAAATAAATTTATCATCAAACATGGACATTAAACTAATAGCACTTATTTTAGAAGCACATATAGCCACATTAACCGGAAAAAAGAGATTCGGAGAAACACTCTCCGAATCTCTAAAACTAAATTATGACATCGACGCCAAATTTCCCGACCGTGACTCGCAAGAAATACTAAATATATACTTTGATAGATCTGACGACTCGACGACCCAACGCATGGAAACTGACAATATACCCTCAACTGACACTGACGACGGACCCTCAACAAAACCAAAATCAAAAAAGACTAAAAAGAGACATAGAACAACCCCTCCAACTACCAATGACCAACCCCCACCACAAAAACAAAAGACTGCAAAAGAAGACAGAACAGACCTACCTTCACCACAACCACAAAGACAAAATGACCGATCCCGCAATAGACAACGAACTCAATCCATATCCGAAAAACATACTAGATCAAATTCAATCACATCCCACAAAATACATTCTATAGACAACGCTCACACCAAACCAGACGAAACATATTATATATACATGGACGCAACTACTAACAATCCAGTTATCGACGAAACGACTTCTGACTTCGACTTATATCAACTACTGTCACAGGGGAAAATTAAAATAGGGGTAATAGACAGGGCTTATCCAACAATTTTGATAAAAGAACTAAAGACAAACAAGGGCACGACATTCCATAGACATGATATAATACAACTTCTTGACCACGACGAATACAATAAAAGGACCAACATATTCTTTCTAAATTACTAATGACGGACAGACTTAATATTTATGACTTGACTATTATACAGCATAATGTACGAAATTGGACAACTAACAGATTTGCTCTCTCAAACATTTACAATAATATCAATCCAGACGTAATTTTAATCAACGAACACTCCATTAAATCAGGCAATAGCTTCAAAATATTTAACTACAACACCATATACAGCAACAAAAAAGACGAAAACAATAGCGGATCAGCAATAGCCATTAGGAAAAATTTAACTTACAGACTACACGACAATTTTCATACGGACTTACTAGCAATTACAATAGAAACAATACAAGGCAACATTACAATAGCGACGACTTACAATCCACCTAGAGACGACTTTTTAAATTACATTGACTTTCACACACTATTACATGACGACAGACCGACGATAATAATAGCAGACTTAAACGCACGACATTTTGGACTCAACAACAGAAGGGCAAACAACACGGGCAGACAATTAATTAAAATAATGCAAAAATATAACCTAACCCACCATGGACCAGACTTTCCGACTTTCATAGGTCCCGCAGGCAGTGGGACCCCAGACATTGTTTTAACTAATAGTACATTCCATTATAATCTCCATCTTGCACCAGGCCCCCTAACCCCTTCAGACCATATCCCCATCATAGCTAAATTATCAACATCACTCATTCATTACCCTATCAAACCTCGACAACAATTTCATAAAACCAACTGGGACATGTATAAGACAATTTTATCGAACTATAACTTAGATATGAAACACGACGCAACTACAAACGACATCGACGACTATATATACAAATGGACTGACGCAATCACTGACGCAACAAATCAAACCACACCAACAATTTACAAAAGAGCAATACCCGGAGTTCGACCAGACAATACAATTTTACAACTCCAAGCTGATTACAATAGATTACTAGATAATATTACAACATACGGACCATCAATAGACAAATACAGGCAAATGCACAGACTACAGACTACCATTCAACAAGTATATAGGGACAAACGGGCTACGACATGGGAACAACTTATAAATGACTTAGATTTAGAAGACGACCCCAGTAAATTTTGGAAGACAATCAAACGACTACAAGGAAACAACAAACAAACAGCACCATATTTGACAGATGACAACGGACAAAAATACAACTCAGACAATGAAAAAGAACACATTTTTAGGCAGCATTTTTCACAAATTTTTACGGACGACGGACAGCAAGACAACGACTTTACCAACGAAATTGATCAACACATGTCTACAATAGACGAAATAGTATCACCATTTGACACAGCCGACATTAATAGACTCCAACAATCATTTCCACCAATCACAATAGAAGAATACAAGAAGACTCTCAAGACATTTAAAAATAAAGCACCAGGACCCAGTGAAATAAAACTTCTTCAATTACAAAATTTACCCCCAAATATGACCATAGCACTCATATCAATATTCAACCTTTCCATTTCATTAGGCTATTTCCCCAAACCTTTCAAAAAAGCAATCATGATCCTTATTCCTAAATCCAATATCAACCAAAACAAAACAAAAAACTATAGACCCATTTCATTATTAGACATACATGGCAAGATTTTAGACAAGATAATTAACAATAGACTAAACCACAAACTGCAACAATCAGGGAACATCAACATTAGGCAACATGGATTTAGGGCTCATAGGGGAACACATACAGCTTTAGCGACTTTAAATGAAACAATTTCTAGGGACATTAGGTTAGGGAACAACATCGACTTAGTATTTAGGGACGTTGCCAAGGCCTTTGATAAGGTCTGGCACAATGGACTCAAATTTAAAATAACTTTACTAGGACTTGATGACTGTATGACGAAGACTTTATGCAACTACCTCGACGACCGATATGCATCAATAAGAATAGGCAATCACGTAGGACCGGAATTCCCCTTAAAGACAGGCGTCCCCCAGGGCGCCTGTCTCTCCCCAACTCTTTACAGTTACTTCACTCACGACATACCTGACCCAATACCCAAGACTGACTATATATTATTTGCTGACGACATTACACAAATTATTTCAACTAGGGACAATTTTAGATACTTAGGGAAACTGACAGAACGTGCAATACGACAAATCAACGACTATGAACAACGATGGAAAATAAGGACAAATGTAGGGAAATTTAATTTGATCAATATAGGTAGGAAAAAGACAGCAATAGTAGACATAGGGGAAACAGTAGTGCCATACAAAAGGGAAGGGAAAGTATTAGGATTAACAATTAATAGACTAGGGTTCACACCACAAATAGCACAAAGGAAAGCAATAGCACAAAATAGACTCAGCAAACTATATAGATTTAGGGACCTTAGCCAACACACTAAGAAATACTTATACACAGCAACAGTCCGATCCACCCTCCTCTACCCCACCATTCCCCTTCACACCATCTCAAAAACACAAATGACACAATTCCAACGACTACAGAACAAAGCAATCCGATTCATTACAGGCAATAGATTAATAGACAAAATCCCATCTCAAACTCTTCACCAACAAACCAATCTAGACCCCATCAACATACATCTCNGTTGGTCTCCAGTCGAATCTTGAAAAGTTGAACAAGTATTCCCGTACCTTTTGTGAATTGGTCTAGTATCAAAATCTTGTCTATCAACAGACTACTAAATTTTGTGGTTCTTCGAAACCCTCTGAACTTTAAAAAAAATGGAAAACCCTGTTAACACCTATTGAATTCACGCACGCATTTCCTTTGAACATCACATTTTGTCTTGAGAGATACCGATGTGATTATTCGCTTTGACGCGATGGAGCTGCTGTTTTATTTTTTTCATCCATTTTCCATTGATAGCTCTACTCAATCAAATAGGATAGTACAATACATTCATAACAAAGAGAGAATCAAACAAAAGCCACGAGCATCTGTTCATTCCTGCAGTTCATATTGTGTGACTTTAGTTACCCATACACTCATTATTCTATTGTGTCATTTGACAGTGAAATCTATGCACAAACTGTCCACAGTGTATTTTTCTATCAGCCATGACATTATAAGAGTCTCACTATGACATAAGTCCGTTGCAAAAAGTGTTCAAGACCTTTAATACTGAATTCGCAAGGAAATTTGATAAAAGCGCTCAGGTTAATTTTGTTGGTCTCCAGTCGAATCTTGAAAAAATTGAACAAGTATTCCCGTACCTTTTGTAAATTGGTATCGTAATCAAAATCTTGTCTATCAACAGACTACTAAATTTTGTGGTTCTTCGAAACCCTCTGAACTTTAAAAAAAAATGGAAAACCCTGTTAACACCTATTGAATTCACGCACGCATTTCCTTTGAACATCAAATTTTGTCTTGAGAGATACCGATGTGATTATTCGCTTTGACGCGATGGAGCTGCTGTTTTATTTTTTTCATGCATTTTCCATTGATAGCTCTACTCAATCAAATAGGATAGTACAATACATTCATAACAAAGAGAGAATCAAACAAAAGCCACGAGCATCTGTTCATTCCTGCAGTTCATATTGTGTGACTTTAGTTACCCATACACTCATTATTCTATTGTGTCATTTGACAGTGAAATCTATGCACAAACTGTCCACAGTGTATTTTTCTATCAGCCATGACACTATAAGAGTCTCACTATGACATAAGTCCGTCGCAAAAAGTGTTCAACACTCACAATACTGAATTCGCAAGGAAATTTGATAAAAGCGCTCAGGTTATTTTTGTTGGTCTCCAGTCGAATCTTGAAAAGTTGAACAAGTATTCCCGTACCTTTTGTGAATTGGTCTAGTATCAAAATCTTGTCTATCAACAGACTACTAAATTTTGTGGTTCTTCGAAACCCTCTGAACTTTAAAAAAATGAAAAACCCTGTTAACACCTATTGAATTCACGCACGCATTTCCTTTGAACATCACATTTTGTCTTGAGAGATACCGATGTGATTATTCGCTTTGACGCGATGGAGCTGCTGTTTTATTTTTTTCATCCATTTTCCATTGATAGCTCTACTCAATCAAATAGGATAGTACAATACATTATAACAAAGAGAGAATCAAACAAAAGCCACGAGCATCTGTTCATTCCTGCAGTTCATATTGTGTGACTTTAGTTACCCATACACTCATTATTCTATTGTGTCATTTGACAGTGAAATCTATGCACAAACTGTCCACAGTGTATTTTTCTATCAGCCATGACACTATAAGAGTCTCACTATGACATAAGTCCGTCGCAAAAAGTGTTCAACACTCACAATACTGAATTCGCAAGGAAATTTGATAAAAGCGCTCAGGTTATTTTTGTTGGTCTCCAGTCGAATCTTGAAAAGTTGAACAAGTATTCCCGTACCTTTTGTGAATTGGTCTAGTATCAAAATCTTGTCTATCAACAGACTACTAAATTTTGTGGTTCTTCGAAACCCTCTGAACTTTAAAAAAAATGGAAAACCCTGTTAACACCTATTGAATTCACGCACGCATTTCCTTTGAACATCACATTTTGTCTTGAGAGATACCGATGTGATTATTCGCTTTGACGCGATGGAGCTGCTGTTTTATTTTTTTCATCCATTTTCCATTGATAGCTCTACTCAATCAAATAGGATAGTACAATACATTCATAACAAAGAGAGAATCAAACAAAAGCCACGAGCATCTGTTCATTCCTGCAGTTCATATTGTGTGACTTTAGTTACCCATACACTCATTATTCTATTGTGTCATTTGACAGTGAAATCTATGCACAAACTGTCCACAGTGTATTTTTCTATCAGCCATGACATTATAAGAGTCTCACTATGACATAAGTCCGTTGCAAAAAGTGTTCAAGACCTTTAATACTGAATTCGCAAGGAAATTTGATAAAAGCGCTCAGGTTAATTTTGTTGGTCTCCAGTCGAATCTTGAAAAAATTGAACAAGTATTCCCGTACCTTTTGTGAATTGGTATCGTATCAAAATCTTGTCTATCAACAGACTACTAAATTTTGTGGTTCTTCGAAACCCTCTGAACTTTAAAAAAAATGGAAAACCCTGTTAACACCTATTGAATTCACGCACGCATTTCCTTTGAACATCAAATTTTGTCTTGAGAGATACCGATGTGATTATTCGCTTTGACGCGATGGAGCTGCTGTTTTATTTTTTTCATCCATTTTCCATTGATAGCTCTACTCAATCAAATAGGATAGTACAATACATTTATAACAAAGAGAGAATCAAACAAAAGCCACGAGCATCTGTTCATTCCTGCAGTTCATATTGTGTGACTTTAGTTACCCATACACTCATTATTCTATTGTGTCATTTGACAGTGAAATCTATGCACAAACTGTCCACAGTGTATTTTTCTATCAGCCATGACACTATAAGAGTCTCACTATGACATAAGTCCGTTGCAAAAAGTGTTCAACACTCACAATACTGAATTCGCAAGGAAATTTGATAAAAGCGCTCCGGTTATTTTTGTTGGTCTCCAGTCGAATCTTGAAAAGTTGAACAAGTATTCCCGTACCTTTTGTGAATTGGTATCGTATCAAAATCTTGTCTATCAACAGACTACTAAATTTTGTGGTTCTTCGAAACCCTCTGAACTTTAAAAAAAATGGAAAACCCTGTTAACACCTATTGAATTCACGCACGCATTTCCTTTGAACATCACATTTTGTCTTGAGAGATACCGATGTCATTATTCGCTTTGACGCGATGGAGCTGCTGTTTTATTTTTTTCATGCATTTTCCATTGATAGCTCTACTCAATCAAATAGGATAGTACAATACATTCATAACAAAGAGAGAATCAAACAAAAGCCACGAGCATCTGTTCATTCCTGCAGTTCATATTGTGTGACTTTAGTTACCCATACACTCATTATTCTATTGTGTCATTTGACAGTGAAATCTATGCACAAACTGTCCACAGTGTATTTTTCTATCAGCCATGACACTATAAGAGTCTCACTATGACATAAGTCCGTCGCAAAAAGTGTTCAACACTCACAATACTGAATTCGCAAGGAAATTTGATAAAAGCGCTCAGGTTATTTTTGTTGGTCTCCAGTCGAATCTTGAAAAGTTGAACAAGTATTCCCGTACCTTTTGTGAATTGGTATCGTATCAAAATCTTGTCTATCAACAGACTACTAAATTTTGTGGTTCTTCGAAACCCTCTGAACTTTAAAAAAAATGAAAAACCCTGTTAACACCTATTGAATTCACGCACGCATTTCCTTTGAACATCACATTTTGTCTTGAGAGATACCGATGTGATTATTCGCTTTGACGCGATGGAGCTGCTGTTTTATTTTTTTCATCCATTTTCCATTGATAGCTCTACTCAATCAAATAGGATAGTACAATACATTTATAACAAAGAGAGAATCAAACAAAAGCCACGAGCATCTGTTCATTCCTGCAGTTCATATTGTGTGACTTTAGTTACCCATACACTCATTATTCTATTGTGTCATTTGACAGTGAAATCTATGCACAAACTGTCCACAGTGTATTTTTCTATCAGCCATGACACTATAAGAGTCTCACTATGACATAAGTCCGTCGCAAAAAGTGTTCAACACTCACAATACTGAATTCGCAAGGAAATTTGATAAAAGCGCTCAGGTTATTTTTGTTGGTCTCCAGTCGAATCTTGAAAAGTTGAACAAGTATTCCCGTACCTTTTGTGAATTGGTCTAGTATCAAAATCTTGTCTATCAACAGACTACTAAATTTTGTGGTTCTTCGAAACCCTCTGAACTTTAAAAAAAATGGAAAACCCTGTTAACACCTATTGAATTCACGCACGCATTTCCTTTGAACATCACATTTTGTCTTGAGAGATACCGATGTGATTATTCGCTTTGACGCGATGGAGCTGCTGTTTTATTTTTTTCATCCATTTTCCATTGATAGCTCTACTCAATCAAATAGGATAGTACAATACATTCATAACAAAGAGAGAATCAAACAAAAGCCACGAGCATCTGTTCATTCCTGCAGTTCATATTGTGTGACTTTAGTTACCCATACACTCATTATTCTATTGTGTCATTTGACAGTGAAATCTATGCACAAACTGTCCACAGTGTATTTTTCTATCAGCCATGACACTATAAGAGTCTCACTATGACATAAGTCCGTCGCAAAAAGTGTTCAACACTCACAATACTGAATTCGCAAGGAAAATTGATAAAAGCGCTCAGGTTATTTTTGTTGGTCTCCAGTCGAATCTTGAAAAGTTGAACAAGTATTCCCGTACCTTTTGTGAATTGGTATCGTATCAAAATCTTGTCTATCAACAGACTACTAAATTTTGTGGTTCTTCGAAACCCTCTGAACTTTAAAAAAAATGGAAAACCCTGTTAACACCTATTGAATTCACGCACGCATTTCCTTTGAACATCACATTTTGTCTTGAGAGATACCGATGTGATTATTCGCTTTGACGCGATGGAGCTGCTATTTTATTTTTTTCATCCATTTTCCATTGATAGCTCTACTCAATCAAATAGGATAGTACAATACATTCATAACAAAGAGAGAATCAAACAAAAGCCACGAGCATCTGTTCATTCCTGCAGTTCATATTGTGTGACTTTAGTTACCCATACACTCATTATTCTATTGTGTCATTTGACAGTGAAATCTATGCACAAACTGTCCACAGTGTATTTTTCTATCAGCCATGACACTATAAGAGTCTCACTATGACATAAGTCCGTTGCAAAAAGTGTTCAACACTCACAATACTGAATTCGCAAGGAAATTTGATAAAAGCGCTCAGGTTATTTTTGTTGGTCTCCAGTCGAATCTTGAAAAATTGAACAAGTATTCCCGTACCTTTTGTGAATTGGTATCGTATCAAAATCTTGTCTATCAACAGACTACTAAATTTTGTGGTTCTTCGAAACCCTCTGAACTTTAAAAAAAATGGAAAACCCTGTTAACACCTATTGAATTCACGCACGCATTTCCTTTGAACATCACATTTTGTCTTGAGAGATACCGATGTGATTATTCGCTTTGACGCGATGGAGCTGCTGTTTTATTTTTTTCATGCATTTTCCATTGATAGCTCTACTCAATCAAATAGGATAGTACAATACATTCATAACAAAGAGAGAATCAAACAAAAGCCACGAGCATCTGTTCATTCCTGCAGTTCATATTGTGTGACTTTAGTTACCCATACACTCATTATTCTATTGTGTCATTTGACAGTGAAATCTATGCACAAACTGTCCACAGTGTATTTTTCTATCAGCCATGACACTATAAGAGTCTCACTATGACATAAGTCCGTCAAAAAAGTGTTCAACACTCACAATACTGAATTCGCAAGGAAATTTGATAAAAGCGCTCAGGTTATTTTTGTTGGTCTCCAGTCGAATCTTGAAAAGTTGAACAAGTATTCCCGTACCTTTTGTGAATTGGTCTAGTATCAAAATCTTGTCTATCAACAGACTACTAAATTTTGTGGTTCTTCGAAACCCTCTGAACTTTAAAAAAAATGGAAAACCCTGTTAACACCTATTGAATTCACGCACGCATTTCCTTTGAACATCACATTTTGTCTTGAGAGATACCGATGTGATTATTCGCTTTGACGCGATGGAGCTGCTGTTTTATTTTTTTCATCCATTTTCCATTGATAGCTCTACTCAATCAAATAGGATAGTACAATACATTCATAACAAAGAGAGAATCAAACAAAAGCCACGAGCATCTGTTCATTCCTGCAGTTCATATTGTGTGACTTTAGTTACCCATACACTCATTATTCTATTGTGTCATTTGACAGTGAAATCTATGCACAAACTGTCCACAGTGTATTTTTCTATCAGCCATGACACTATAAGAGTCTCACTATAACATAAGTCCGTTGCAAAAAGTGTTCAACACTCACAATACTGAATTCGCAAGGAAATTTGATAAAAGCGCTCAGGTTATTTTTGTTGGTCTCCAGTCGAATCTTGTAAAATTGAACAAGTATTCCCGTACCTTTTGTGAATTGGTATCGTATCAAAATCTTGTCTATCAACAGACTCCTAAATTTTGTGGTTCTTCGAAACCCTCTGAACTTTAAAAAAAATGGAAAACCCTGTTAACACCTATTGAATTCACGCACGCATTTCCTTTGAACATCACATTTTGTCTTGAGAGATACCGATGTGATTATTCGCTTTGACGCGATGGAGCTGCTGTTTTATTTTTTTCATGCATTTTCCATTGATAGCTCTACTCAATCAAATAGGATAGTACAATACATTCATAACAAAGAGAGAATCAAACAAAAGCCACGAGCATCTGTTCATTCCTGCAGTTCATATTGTGTGACTTTAGTTACCCATACACTCATTATTCTATTGTGTCATTTGACAGTGAAATCTATGCACAAACTGTCCACAGTGTATTTTTCTATCAGCCATGACACTATAAGAGTCTCACTATGACATAAGTCCGTCAAAAAAGTGTTCAACACTCACAATACTGAATTCGCAAGGAAATTTGATAAAAGCGCTCAGGTTATTTTTGTTGGTCTCCAGTCGAATCTTGAAAAGTTGAACAAGTATTCCCGTACCTTTTGTGAATTGGTCTAGTATCAAAATCTTGTCTATCAACAGACTACTAAATTTTGTGGTTCTTCGAAACCCTCTGAACTTTAAAAAAAATGGAAAACCCTGTTAACACCTATTGAATTCACGCACGCATTTCCTTTGAACATCACATTTTGTCTTGAGAGATACCGATGTGATTATTCGCTTTGACGCGATGGAGCTGCTGTTTTATTTTTTTCATCCATTTTCCATTGATAGCTCTACTCAATCAAATAGGATAGTACAATACATTCATAACAAAGAGAGAATCAAACAAAAGCCACGAGCATCTGTTCATTCCTGCAGTTCATATTGTGTGACTTTAGTTACCCATACACTCATTATTCTATTGTGTCATTTGACAGTGAAATCTATGCACAAACTGTCCACAGTGTATTTTTCTATCAGCCATGACATTATAAGAGTCTCACTATGACATAAGTCCGTTGCAAAAAGTGTTCAAGACCTTTAATACTGAATTCGCAAGGAAATTTGATAAAAGCGCTCAGGTTAATTTTGTTGGTCTCCAGTCGAATCTTGAAAAAATTGAACAAGTATTCCCGTACCTTTTGTGAAGGTATCGTATCAAAATCTTGTCTATCAACAGACTACTAAATTTTGTGGTTCTTCGAAACCCTCTGAACTTTAAAAAAAATGGAAAACCCTGTTAACACCTATTGAATTCACGCACGCATTTCCTTTGAACATCAAATTTTGTCTTGAGAGATACCGATGTGATTATTCGCTTTGACGCGATGGAGCTGCTGTTTTATTTTTTTCATCCATTTTCCATTGATAGCTCTACTCAATCAAATAGGATAGTACAATACATTTATAACAAAGAGAGAATCAAACAAAAGCCACGAGCATCTGTTCATTCCTGCAGTTCATATTGTGTGACTTTAGTTACCCATACACTCATTATTCTATTGTGTCATTTGACAGTGAAATCTATGCACAAACTGTCCACAGTGTATTTTTCTATCAGCCATGACACTATAAGAGTCTCACTATGACATAAGTCCGTTGCAAAAAGTGTTCAAGACCTTTAATACTGAATTCGCAAGGAAATTTGATAAAAGCGCTCAGGTTAATTTTGTTGGTCTCCAGTCGAATCTTGAAAAAATTGAACAAGTATTCCCGTACCTTTTGTAAATTGGTATCGTATCAAAATCTTGTCTATCAACAGACTACTAAATTTTGTGGTTCTTCGAAACCCTCTGAACTTTAAAAAAAATGGAAAACCCTGTTAACACCTATTGAATTCACGCACGCATTTCCTTTGAACATCAAATTTTGTCTTGAGAGATACCGATGTGATTATTCGCTTTGACGCGATGGAGCTGCTGTTTTATTTTTTTCATGCATTTTCCATTGATAGCTCTACTCAATCAAATAGGATAGTACAATACATTCATAACAAAGAGAGAATCAAACAAAAGCCACGAGCATCTGTTCATTCCTGCAGTTCATATTGTGTGACTTTAGTTACCCATACACTCATTATTCTATTGTGTCATTTGACAGTGAAATCTATGCACAAACTGTCCACAGTGTATTTTTCTATCAGCCATGACACTATAAGAGTCTCACTATGACATAAGTCCGTCGCAAAAAGTGTTCAACACTCACAATACTGAATTCGCAAGGAAATTTGATAAAAGCGCTCAGGTTATTTTTGTTGGTCTCCAGTCGAATCTTGAAAAGTTGAACAAGTATTCCCGTACCTTTTGTGAATTGGTCTAGTATCAAAATCTTGTCTATCAACAGACTACTAAATTTTGTGGTTCTTCGAAACCCTCTGAACTTTAAAAAAAATGAAAAACCCTGTTAACACCTATTGAATTCACGCACGCATTTCCTTTGAACATCACATTTTGTCTTGAGAGATACCGATGTGATTATTCGCTTTGACGCGATGGAGCTGCTGTTTTATTTTTTTCATCCATTTTCCATTGATAGCTCTACTCAATCAAATAGGATAGTACAATACATTTATAACAAAGAGAGAATCAAACAAAAGCCACGAGCATCTGTTCATTCCTGCAGTTCATATTGTGTGACTTTAGTTACCCATACACTCATTATTCTATTGTGTCATTTGACAGTGAAATCTATGCACAAACTGTCCACAGTGTATTTTTCTATCAGCCATGACACTATAAGAGTCTCACTATGACATAAGTCCGTCGCAAAAAGTGTTCAACACTCACAATACTGAATTCGCAAGGAAATTTGATAAAAGCGCTCAGGTTATTTTTGTTGGTCTCCAGTCGAATCTTGAAAAGTTGAACAAGTATTCCCGTACCTTTTGTGAATTGGTCTAGTATCAAAATCTTGTCTATCAACAGACTACTAAATTTTGTGGTTCTTCGAAACCCTCTGAACTTTAAAAAAAATGGAAAACCCTGTTAACACCTATTGAATTCACGCACGCATTTCCTTTGAACATCACATTTTGTCTTGAGAGATACCGATGTGATTATTCGCTTTGACGCGATGGAGCTGCTGTTTTATTTTTTTCATCCATTTTCCATTGATAGCTCTACTCAATCAAATAGGATAGTACAATACATTCATAACAAAGAGAGAATCAAACAAAAGCCACGAGCATCTGTTCATTCCTGCAGTTCATATTGTGTGACTTTAGTTACCCATACACTCATTATTCTATTGTGTCATTTGACAGTGAAATCTATGCACAAACTGTCCACAGTGTATTTTTCTATCAGCCATGACATTATAAGAGTCTCACTATGACATAAGTCCGTTGCAAAAAGTGTTCAAGACCTTTAATACTGAATTCGCAAGGAAATTTGATAAAAGCGCTCAGGTTAATTTTGTTGGTCTCCAGTCGAATCTTGAAAAAATTGAACAAGTATTCCCGTACCTCTTGTGAATTGGTATCGTATCAAAATCTTGTCTATCAACAGACTATTAAATTTTGTGGTTCTTCGAAACCCTCTGAACTTTAAAAAAAATGGAAAACCCTGTTAACACCTATTGAATTCACGCACGCATTTCCTTTGAACATCAAATTTTGTCTTGAGAGATACCGATGTGATTATTCGCTTTGACGCGATGGAGCTGCTGTTTTATTTTTTTCATCCATTTTCCATTGATAGCTCTACTCAATCAAATAGGATAGTACAATACATTCATAACAAAGAGAGAATCAAACAAAAGCCACGAGCATCTGTTCATTCCTGCAGTTCATATTGTGTGACTTTAGTTACCCATACACTCATTATTCTATTGTGTAATTTGACAGTGAAATCTATGCACAAACTGTCCACAGTGTATTTTTCTATCAGCCATGACACTATAAGAGTCTCACTATGACATAAGTCCGTCGCAAAAAGTGTTCAACACTCACAATACTGAATTCGCAAGGAAATTTGATAAAAGCGCTCAGGTTATTTTCGTTGGTCTCCAGTCGAATCTTGAAAAGTTAAACAAGTATTCCCGTACCTTTTGTGAATTGGTATCGTATCAAAATCTTGTCTATCAACAGACTACTAAATTTTGTGGTTCTTCGAAACCCTCTGAACTTTAAAAAAAATGGAAATCCCTGTTAACACCTATTGAATTCACGCACGCATTTCCTTTGAACATCACATTTTGTCTTGAGAGATACCGATGTCATTATTCGCTTTGACGCGATGGAGCTGCTGTTTTATTTTTTTCATCTATTTTCCATTGATAGCTCTACTCAATCAAATAGGATAGTACAATACATTCATAACAAAGAGAGAATCAAACAAAAGCCACGAGCATCTGTTCATTCCTGCAGTTCATATTGTGTGACTTTAGTTACCCATACACTCATTATTCTATTGTGTCATTTGACAGTGAAATCTATGCACAAACTGTCCACAGTGTATTTTTCTATCAGCCATGACACTATAAGAGTCTCACCATGACATAAGTCCGTCACAAAAAGTGTTCAACACTCACAATACTGAATTCGCAAGGAAATTTGATAAAAGCGCTCAGGTTATTTTCGTTGGTCTCCAGTCGAATCTTGAAAAGTTGAACAAGTATTCCCGTACCTTTGTGAATTGGTATCGTATCAAAATCTTGTCTATCAACAGACTACTAAATTTTGTGGTTCTTCGAAACCCTCTGAACTTTAAAAAAAATGGAAATCCCTGTTAACACCTATTGAATTCACGCACGCATTTCCTTTGAACATCACATTTTGTCTTGAGAGATACCGATGTCATTATTCGCTTTGACGCGATGGAGCTGCTGTTTTATTTTTTTCATCTATTTTCCATTGATAGCTCTACTCAATCAAATAGGATAGTACAATACATTCATAACAAAGAGAGAATCAAACAAAAGCCACGAGCATCTGTTCATTCCTGCAGTTCATATTGTGTGACTTTAGTTACCCATACACTCATTATTCTATTGTGTCATTTGACAGTGAAATCTATGCACAAACTGTCCACAGTGTATTTTTCTATCAGCCATGACACTATAACAGTCTCACCATGACATAAGTCCGTCGCAAAAAGTGTTGAACACTCACAATACTGAATTCGCAAGGAAATTTGATAAAAGCGCTCAGGTTATTTTCGTTGGTCTCCAGTCGAATCTTGAAAAGTTGAACAAGTATTCCCGTACCTTTTGTGAATTGGTATCGTATCAAAATCTTGTCTATCAACAGACTACTAAATTTTGTGGTTCTTCGAAACCCTCTGAACTATAAAAAAAATGGAAAACCCTGTTAACACCTATTGAATTCATGCACGCATTTCCTTTGAACATCACATTTTGTCTTGAGAGATACCGATGTGATTATTCGCTTTGACGCGATGGAGCTGCTGTTTTATTTTTTTCATCCATTTTCCATTGATAGCTCTACTCAATCAAATAGGATAGTACAATACATTCATAACAAAGAGAGAATCAAACAAAAGCCACGAGCATCTGTTCATTCCTGCAGTTCATATTGTGTGACTTTAGTTACCCATACACTCATTATTCTATTGTGTCATTTGACAGTGAAATCTATGCACAAACTGTCCACAGTGTATTTTTCTATCAGCCATGACACTATAAGAGTCTCACTATGACATAAGTCCGTCGCAAAAAGTGTTCAACACTCACAATACTGAATTCGCAAGGAAATTTGATAAAAGCGCTCAGGTTATTTTCGTTGGTCTCCAGTCGAATCTTGAAAAGTTGAACAAGTATTTCCGTACCTTTTGTGAATTGGTATCGTATCAAAATCTTGTCTATCAACAGACTACTAAATTTTGTGGTTCTTCGAAACCCTCTGAACTTTAAAAAAAATGGAAATCCCTGTTAACACCTATTGAATTCACGCACGCATTTCCTTTGAACATCACATTTTGTCTTGAGAGATACCGATGTCATTATTCGCTTTGACGCGATGGAGCTGCTGTTTTATTTTTTTCATCTATTTTCCATTGATAGCTCTACTCAATCAAATAGGATAGTACAATACATTCATAACAAAGAGAGAATCAAACAAAAGCCACGAGCATCTGTTCATTCCTGCAGTTCATATTGTGTGACTTTAGTTACCCATACACTCATTATTCTATTGTGTCATTTGACAGTGAAATCTATGCACAAACTGTCCACAGTGTATTTTTCTATCAGCCATGACACTATAACAGTCTCACCATGACATAAGTCCGTCGCAAAAAGTGTTCAACACTCACAATACTGAATTCGCAAGGAAATTTGATAAAAGCGCTCAGGTTATTTTCGTTGGTCTCCAGTCGAATCTTGAAAAGTTGAACAAGTATTCCCGTACCTTTTGTGAATTGGTATCGTATCAAAATCTTGTCTATCAACAGACTACTAAATTTTGTGGTTCTTCGAAACCCTCTGAACTATAAAAAAAATGGAAAACCCTGTTAACACCTATTGAATTCACGCACGCATTTCCTTTGAACATCACATTTTGTCTTGAGAGATACCGATGTGATTATTCGCTTTGACGCGATGGAGCTGCTGTTTTATTTTTTTCATCCATTTTCCATTGATAGCTCTACTCAATCAAATAGGATAGTACAATACATTCATAACAAAGAGAGAATCAAACAAAAGCCACGAGCATCTGTTCATTCCTGCAGTTCATATTGTGTGACTTTAGTTACCCATACACTCATTATTCTATTGTGTCATTTGACAGTGAAATCTATGCACAAACTGTCCACAGTGTATTTTTCTATCAGCCATGACACTATAAGAGTCTCACTATGACATAAGTCCGTCGCAAAAAGTGTTCAACACTCACAATACTGAATTCGCAAGGAAATTTGATAAAAGCGCTCAGGTTATTTTCGTTGGTCTCCAGTCGAATCTTGAAAAGTTGAACAAGTATTCCCGTACCTTTTGTGAATTGGTATCGTATCAAAATCTTGTCTATCAACAGACTACTAAATTTTGTGGTTCTTCGAAACCCTCTGAACTTTAAAAAAAATGGAAATCCCTGTTAACACCTATTGAATTCACGCACGCATTTCCTTTGAACATCACATTTTGTCTTGAGAGATACCGATGTCATTATTCGCTTTGACGCGATGGAGCTGCTGTTTTATTTTTTTCATCTATTTTCCATTGATAGCTCTACTCAATCAAATAGGATAGTACAATACATTCATAACAAAGAGAGAATCAAACAAAAGCCACGAGCATCTGTTCATTCCTGCAGTTCATATTGTGTGACTTTAGTTACCCATACACTCATTATTCTATTGTGTCATTTGACAGTGAAATCTATGCACAAACTGTCCACAGTGTATTTTTCTATCAGCCATGACACTATAAGAGTCTCACTATGACATAAGTCCGTCGCAAAAAGTGTTCAACACTCACAATACTGAATTCGCAAGGAAATTTGATAAAAGCGCTCAGGTTATTTTTGTTGGTCTCCAGTCGAATCTTGAAAAGTTGAACAAGTATTCCCGTACCTTTTGTGAATTGGTATCGTATCAAAATCTTGTCTATCAACAGACTACTAAATTTTGTGGTTCTTCGAAACCCTCTGAACTTTAAAAAAAATGGAAATCCCTGTTAACACCTATTGAATTCACGCACGCATTTCCTTTGAACATCACATTTTGTCTTGAGAGATACCGATGTCATTATTCGCTTTGACGCGATGGAGCTGCTGTTTTATTTTTTTCATCTATTTTCCATTGATAGCTCTACTCAATCAAATAGGATAGTACAATACATTCATAACAAAGAGAGAATCAAACAAAAGCCACGAGCATCTGTTCATTCCTGCAGTTCATATTGTGTGACTTTAGTTACCCATACACTCATTATTCTATTGTGTCATTTGACAGTGAAATCTATGCACAAACTGTCCACAGTGTATTTTTCTATCAGCCATGACACTATAAGAGTCTCACTATGACATAAGTCCGTCGCAAAAAGTGTTCAACACTCACAATACTGAATTCGCAAGGAAATTTGATAAAAGCGCTCAGGTTATTTTCGTTGGTCTCCAGTCGAATCTTGAAAAGTTGAACAAGTATTCCCGTACCTTTTGTGAATTGGTATCGTATCAAAATCTTGTCTATCAACAGACTACTAAATTTTGTGGTTCTTCGAAACCCTCTGAACTTTAAAAAAAATGGAAATCCCTGTTAACACCTATTGAATTCACGCACGCATTTCCTTTGAACATCACATTTTGTCTTGAGAGATACCGATGTCATTATTCGCTTTGACGCGATGGAGCTGCTGTTTTATTTTTTTCATCTATTTTCCATTGATAGCTCTACTCAATCAAATAGGATAGTACAATACATTCATAACAAAGAGAGAATCAAACAAAAGCCACGAGCATCTGTTCATTCCTGCAGTTCATATTGTGTGACTTTAGTTACCCATACACTCATTATTCTATTGTGTCATTTGACAGTGAAATCTATGCACAAACTGTCCACAGTGTATTTTTCTATCAGCCATGACACTATAAGAGTCTCACTATGACATAAGTCCGTCGCAAAAAGTGTTCAACACTCACAATACTGAATTCGCAAGGAAATTTGATAAAAGCGCTCAGGTTATTTTTGTTGGTCTCCAGTCGAATCTTGAAAAGTTGAACAAGTATTCCCGTACCTTTTGTGAATTGGTATCGTATCAAAATCTTGTCTATCAACAGACTACTAAATTTTGTGGTTCTTCGAAACCCTCTGAACTTTAAAAAAAATGGAAATCCCTGTTAACACCTATTGAATTCACGCACGCATTTCCTTTGAACATCACATTTTGTCTTGAGAGATACCGATGTCATTATTCGCTTTGACGCGATGGAGCTGCTGTTTTATTTTTTTCATCTATTTTCCATTGATAGCTCTACTCAATCAAATAGGATAGTACAATACATTCATAACAAAGAGAGAATCAAACAAAAGCCACGAGCATCTGTTCATTCCTGCAGTTCATATTGTGTGACTTTAGTTACCCATACACTCATTATTCTATTGTGTCATTTGACAGTGAAATCTATGCACAAACTGTCCACAGTGTATTTTTCTATCAGCCATGACACTATAAGAGTCTCACCATGACATAAGTCCGTCGCAAAAAGTGTTCAACACTCACAATACTGAATTCGCAAGGAAATTTGATAAAAGCGCTCAGGTTATTTTCGTTGGTCTCCAGTCGAATCTTGAAAAGTTGAACAAGTATTCCCGTACCTTTTGTGAATTGGTATCGTATCAAAATCTTGTCTATCAACAGACTACTAAATTTTGTGGTTCTTCGAAACCCTCTGAACTTTAAAAAAAATGGAAATCCCTGTTAACACCTATTGAATTCACGCACGCATTTCCTTTGAACATCACATTTTGTCTTTAGAGATACCGATGTCATTATTCGCTTTGACGCGATGGAGCTGCTGTTTTATTTTTTTCATCTATTTTCCATTGATAGCTCTACTCAATCAAATAGGATAGTACAATACATTCATAACAAAGAGAGAATCAAACAAAAGCCACGAGCATCTGTTCATTCCTGCAGTTCATATTGTGTGACTTTAGTTACCCATACACTCATTATTCTATTGTGTCATTTGACAGTGAAATCTATGCACAAACTGTCCACAGTGTATTTTTCTATCAGCCATGACACTATAAGAGTCTCACCATGACATAAGTCCGTCACAAAAAGTGTTCAACACTCACAATACTGAATTCGCAAGGAAATTTGATAAAAGCGCTCAGGTTATTTTCGTTGGTCTCCAGTCGAATCTTGAAAAGTTGAACAAGTATTCCCGTACCTTTTGTGAATTGGTATCGTATCAAAATCTTGTCTATCAACAGACTACTAAATTTTGTGGTTCTTCGAAACCCTCTGAACTATAAAAAAAATGGAAAACCCTGTTAACACCTATTGAATTCACGCACGCATTTCCTTTGAACATCACATTTTGTCTTGAGAGATACCGATGTGATTATTCGCTTTGACGCGATGGAGCTGCTGTTTTATTTTTTTCATCTATTTTCCATTGATAGCTCTACTCAATCAAATAGGATAGTACAATACATTCATAACAAAGAGAGAATCAAACAAAAGCCACGAGCATCTGTTCATTCCTGCAGTTCATATTGTGTGACTTTAGTTACCCATACACTCATTATTCTATTGTGTCATTTGACAGTGAAATCTATGCACAAACTGTGCACAGTGTATTTTTCTATCAGCCATGACACTATAAGAGTCTCACTATGACATAAGTCCGTCGCAAAAAGTGTTCAACACTCACAATACTGAATTCGCAAGGAAATTTGATAAAAGCGCTCAGGTTATTTTTGTTGGTCTCCAGTCGAATCTTGAAAAGTTGAACAAGTATTCCCGTACCTTTGTGAATTGGTATCGTATCAAAATCTTGTCTATCAACAGACTACTAAATTTTGTGGTTCTTCGAAACCCTCTGAACTTTAAAAAAAATGGAAATCCCTGTTAACACCTATTGAATTCACGCACGCATTTCCTTTGAACATCACATTTTGTCTTGAGAGATACCGATGTCATTATTCGCTTTGACGCGATGGAGCTGCTGTTTTATTTTTTTCATCTATTTTCCATTGATAGCTCTACTCAATCAAATAGGATAGTACAATACATTCATAACAAAGAGAGAATCAAACAAAAGCCACGAGCATCTGTTCATTCCTGCAGTTCATATTGTGTGACTTTAGTTACCCATACACTCATTATTCTATTGTGTCATTTGACAGTGAAATCTATGCACAAACTGTCCACAGTGTATTTTTCTATCAGCCATGACACTATAAGAGTCTCACTATGACATAAGTCCGTCGCAAAAAGTGTTCAACACTCACAATACTGAATTCGCAAGGAAATTTGATAAAAGCGCTCAGGTTATTTTTGTTGGTCTCCAGTCGAATCTTGAAAAGTTGAACAAGTATTCCCGTACCTTTTGTGAATTGGTATCGTATCAAAATCTTGTCTATCAACAGACTACTAAATTTTGTGGTTCTTCGAAACCCTCTGAACTATAAAAAAAATGGAAAACCCTGTTAACACCTATTGAATTCACGCACGCATTTCCTTTGAACATCACATTTTGTCTTGAGAGATACCGATGTGATTATTCGCTTTGACGCGATGGAGCTGCTGTTTTATTTTTTTCATCCATTTTCCATTGATAGCTCTACTCAATCAAATAGGATAGTACAATACATTCATAACAAAGAGAGAATCAAACAAAAGCCACGAGCATCTGTTCATTCCTGCAGTTCATATTGTGTGACTTTAGTTACCCATACACTCATTATTCTATTGTGTCATTTGACAGTGAAATCTATGCACAAACTGTGCACAGTGTATTTTTCTATCAGCCATGACACTATAAGAGTCTCACCATGACATAAGTCCGTCGCAAAAAGTGTTCAACACTCACAATACTGAATTCGCAAGGAAATTTGATAAAAGCGCTCAGGTTATTTTCGTTGGTCTCCAGTCGAATCTTGAAAAGTTGAACAAGTATTCCCGTACCTTTTGTGAATTGGTATCGTATCAAAATCTTGTCTATCAACAGACTACTAAATTTTGTGGTTCTTCGAAACCCTCTGAACTATAAAAAAAATGGAAAACCCTGTTAACACCTATTGAATTCACGCACGCATTTCCTTTGAACATCACATTTTGTCTTGAGAGATACCGATGTGATTATTCGCTTTGACGCGATGGAGCTGCTGTTTTATTTTTTTCATCCATTTTCCATTGATAGCTCTACTCAATCAAATAGGATAGTACAATACATTCATAACAAAGAGAGAATCAAACAAAAGCCACGAGCATCTGTTCATTCCTGCAGTTCATATTGTGTGACTTTAGTTACCCATACACTCATTATTCTATTGTGTAATTTGACAGTGAAATCTATGCACAAACTGTCCACAGTGTATTTTTCTATCAGCCATGACACTATAAGAGTCTCACTATGACATAAGTCCGTCGCAAAAAGTGTTCAACACTCACAATACTGAATTCGCAAGGAAATTTGATAAAAGCGCTCAGGTTATTTTCGTTGGTCTCCAGTCGAATCTTGAAAAGTTAAACAAGTATTCCCGTACCTTTTGTGAATTGGTATCGTATCAAAATCTTGTCTATCAACAGACTACTAAATTTTGTGGTTCTTCGAAACCCTCTGAACTTTAAAAAAAATGGAAATCCCTGTTAACACCTATTGAATTCACGCACGCATTTCCTTTGAACATCACATTTTGTCTTGAGAGATACCGATGTCATTATTCGCTTTGACGCGATGGAGCTGCTGTTTTATTTTTTTCATCTATTTTCCATTGATAGCTCTACTCAATCAAATAGGATAGTACAATACATTCATAACAAAGAGAGAATCAAACAAAAGCCACGAGCATCTGTTCATTCCTGCAGTTCATATTGTGTGACTTTAGTTACCCATACACTCATTATTCTATTGTGTCATTTGACAGTGAAATCTATGCACAAACTGTCCACAGTGTATTTTTCTATCAGCCATGACACTATAAGAGTCTCACCATGACATAAGTCCGTCACAAAAAGTGTTCAACACTCACAATACTGAATTCGCAAGGAAATTTGATAAAAGCGCTCAGGTTATTTTCGTTGGTCTCCAGTCGAATCTTGAAAAGTTGAACAAGTATTCCCGTACCTTTGTGAATTGGTATCGTATCAAAATCTTGTCTATCAACAGACTACTAAATTTTGTGGTTCTTCGAAACCCTCTGAACTTTAAAAAAAATGGAAATCCCTGTTAACACCTATTGAATTCACGCACGCATTTCCTTTGAACATCACATTTTGTCTTGAGAGATACCGATGTCATTATTCGCTTTGACGCGATGGAGCTGCTGTTTTATTTTTTTCATCTATTTTCCATTGATAGCTCTACTCAATCAAATAGGATAGTACAATACATTCATAACAAAGAGAGAATCAAACAAAAGCCACGAGCATCTGTTCATTCCTGCAGTTCATATTGTGTGACTTTAGTTACCCATACACTCATTATTCTATTGTGTCATTTGACAGTGAAATCTATGCACAAACTGTCCACAGTGTATTTTTCTATCAGCCATGACACTATAACAGTCTCACCATGACATAAGTCCGTCGCAAAAAGTGTTGAACACTCACAATACTGAATTCGCAAGGAAATTTGATAAAAGCGCTCAGGTTATTTTCGTTGGTCTCCAGTCGAATCTTGAAAAGTTGAACAAGTATTCCCGTACCTTTTGTGAATTGGTATCGTATCAAAATCTTGTCTATCAACAGACTACTAAATTTTGTGGTTCTTCGAAACCCTCTGAACTATAAAAAAAATGGAAAACCCTGTTAACACCTATTGAATTCATGCACGCATTTCCTTTGAACATCACATTTTGTCTTGAGAGATACCGATGTGATTATTCGCTTTGACGCGATGGAGCTGCTGTTTTATTTTTTTCATCCATTTTCCATTGATAGCTCTACTCAATCAAATAGGATAGTACAATACATTCATAACAAAGAGAGAATCAAACAAAAGCCACGAGCATCTGTTCATTCCTGCAGTTCATATTGTGTGACTTTAGTTACCCATACACTCATTATTCTATTGTGTCATTTGACAGTGAAATCTATGCACAAACTGTCCACAGTGTATTTTTCTATCAGCCATGACACTATAAGAGTCTCACTATGACATAAGTCCGTCGCAAAAAGTGTTCAACACTCACAATACTGAATTCGCAAGGAAATTTGATAAAAGCGCTCAGGTTATTTTCGTTGGTCTCCAGTCGAATCTTGAAAAGTTGAACAAGTATTTCCGTACCTTTTGTGAATTGGTATCGTATCAAAATCTTGTCTATCAACAGACTACTAAATTTTGTGGTTCTTCGAAACCCTCTGAACTTTAAAAAAAATGGAAATCCCTGTTAACACCTATTGAATTCACGCACGCATTTCCTTTGAACATCACATTTTGTCTTGAGAGATACCGATGTCATTATTCGCTTTGACGCGATGGAGCTGCTGTTTTATTTTTTTCATCTATTTTCCATTGATAGCTCTACTCAATCAAATAGGATAGTACAATACATTCATAACAAAGAGAGAATCAAACAAAAGCCACGAGCATCTGTTCATTCCTGCAGTTCATATTGTGTGACTTTAGTTACCCATACACTCATTATTCTATTGTGTCATTTGACAGTGAAATCTATGCACAAACTGTCCACAGTGTATTTTTCTATCAGCCATGACACTATAACAGTCTCACCATGACATAAGTCCGTCGCAAAAAGTGTTCAACACTCACAATACTGAATTCGCAAGGAAATTTGATAAAAGCGCTCAGGTTATTTTCGTTGGTCTCCAGTCGAATCTTGAAAAGTTGAACAAGTATTCCCGTACCTTTTGTGAATTGGTATCGTATCAAAATCTTGTCTATCAACAGACTACTAAATTTTGTGGTTCTTCGAAACCCTCTGAACTATAAAAAAAATGGAAAACCCTGTTAACACCTATTGAATTCACGCACGCATTTCCTTTGAACATCACATTTTGTCTTGAGAGATACCGATGTGATTATTCGCTTTGACGCGATGGAGCTGCTGTTTTATTTTTTTCATCCATTTTCCATTGATAGCTCTACTCAATCAAATAGGATAGTACAATACATTCATAACAAAGAGAGAATCAAACAAAAGCCACGAGCATCTGTTCATTCCTGCAGTTCATATTGTGTGACTTTAGTTACCCATACACTCATTATTCTATTGTGTCATTTGACAGTGAAATCTATGCACAAACTGTCCACAGTGTATTTTTCTATCAGCCATGACACTATAAGAGTCTCACTATGACATAAGTCCGTCGCAAAAAGTGTTCAACACTCACAATACTGAATTCGCAAGGAAATTTGATAAAAGCGCTCAGGTTATTTTCGTTGGTCTCCAGTCGAATCTTGAAAAGTTGAACAAGTATTCCCGTACCTTTTGTGAATTGGTATCGTATCAAAATCTTGTCTATCAACAGACTACTAAATTTTGTGGTTCTTCGAAACCCTCTGAACTTTAAAAAAAATGGAAATCCCTGTTAACACCTATTGAATTCACGCACGCATTTCCTTTGAACATCACATTTTGTCTTGAGAGATACCGATGTCATTATTCGCTTTGACGCGATGGAGCTGCTGTTTTATTTTTTTCATCTATTTTCCATTGATAGCTCTACTCAATCAAATAGGATAGTACAATACATTCATAACAAAGAGAGAATCAAACAAAAGCCACGAGCATCTGTTCATTCCTGCAGTTCATATTGTGTGACTTTAGTTACCCATACACTCATTATTCTATTGTGTCATTTGCCAGTGAAATCTATGCACAAACTGTCCACAGTGTATTTTTCTATCAGCCATGACACTATAAGAGTCTCACTATGACATAAGTCCGTCGCAAAAAGTGTTCAACACTCACAATACTGAATTCGCAAGGAAATTTGATAAAAGCGCTCAGGTTATTTTTGTTGGTCTCCAGTCGAATCTTGAAAAGTTGAACAAGTATTCCCGTACCTTTTGTGAATTGGTATCGTATCAAAATCTTGTCTATCAACAGACTACTAAATTTTGTGGTTCTTCGAAACCCTCTGAACTTTAAAAAAAATGGAAATCCCTGTTAACACCTATTGAATTCACGCACGCATTTCCTTTGAACATCACATTTTGTCTTGAGAGATACCGATGTCATTATTCGCTTTGACGCGATGGAGCTGCTGTTTTATTTTTTTCATCTATTTTCCATTGATAGCTCTACTCAATCAAATAGGATAGTACAATACATTCATAACAAAGAGAGAATCAAACAAAAGCCACGAGCATCTGTTCATTCCTGCAGTTCATATTGTGTGACTTTAGTTACCCATACACTCATTATTCTATTGTGTCATTTGACAGTGAAATCTATGCACAAACTGTCCACAGTGTATTTTTCTATCAGCCATGACACTATAAGAGTCTCACTATGACATAAGTCCGTCGCAAAAAGTGTTCAACACTCACAATACTGAATTCGCAAGGAAATTTGATAAAAGCGCTCAGGTTATTTTCGTTGGTCTCCAGTCGAATCTTGAAAAGTTGAACAAGTATTCCCGTACCTTTTGTGAATTGGTATCGTATCAAAATCTTGTCTATCAACAGACTACTAAATTTTGTGGTTCTTCGAAACCCTCTGAACTTTAAAAAAAATGGAAATCCCTGTTAACACCTATTGAATTCACGCACGCATTTCCTTTGAACATCACATTTTGTCTTGAGAGATACCGATGTCATTATTCGCTTTGACGCGATGGAGCTGCTGTTTTATTTTTTTCATCTATTTTCCATTGATAGCTCTACTCAATCAAATAGGATAGTACAATACATTCATAACAAAGAGAGAATCAAACAAAAGCCACGAGCATCTGTTCATTCCTGCAGTTCATATTGTGTGACTTTAGTTACCCATACACTCATTATTCTATTGTGTCATTTGACAGTGAAATCTATGCACAAACTGTCCACAGTGTATTTTTCTATCAGCCATGACACTATAAGAGTCTCACTATGACATAAGTCCGTCGCAAAAAGTGTTCAACACTCACAATACTGAATTCGCAAGGAAATTTGATAAAAGCGCTCAGGTTATTTTTGTTGGTCTCCAGTCGAATCTTGAAAAGTTGAACAAGTATTCCCGTACCTTTTGTGAATTGGTATCGTATCAAAATCTTGTCTATCAACAGACTACTAAATTTTGTGGTTCTTCGAAACCCTCTGAACTTTAAAAAAAATGGAAATCCCTGTTAACACCTATTGAATTCACGCACGCATTTCCTTTGAACATCACATTTTGTCTTGAGAGATACCGATGTCATTATTCGCTTTGACGCGATGGAGCTGCTGTTTTATTTTTTTCATCTATTTTCCATTGATAGCTCTACTCAATCAAATAGGATAGTACAATACATTCATAACAAAGAGAGAATCAAACAAAAGCCACGAGCATCTGTTCATTCCTGCAGTTCATATTGTGTGACTTTAGTTACCCATACACTCATTATTCTATTGTGTCATTTGACAGTGAAATCTATGCACAAACTGTCCACAGTGTATTTTTCTATCAGCCATGACACTATAAGAGTCTCACTATGACATAAGTCCGTCGCAAAAAGTGTTCAACACTCACAATACTGAATTCGCAAGGAAATTTGATAAAAGCGCTCAGGTTATTTTTGTTGGTCTCCAGTCGAATCTTGAAAAGTTGAACAAGTATTCCCGTACCTTTTGTGAATTGGTATCGTATCAAAATCTTGTCTATCAACAGACTACTAAATTTTGTGGTTCTTCGAAACCCTCTGAACTTTAAAAAAAATGGAAATCCCTGTTAACACCTATTGAATTCACGCACGCATTTCCTTTGAACATCACATTTTGTCTTGAGAGATACCGATGTCATTATTCGCTTTGACGCGATGGAGCTGCTGTTTTATTTTTTTCATCCATTTTCCATTGATAGCTCTACTCAATCAAATAGGATAGTACAATACATTCATAACAAAGAGAGAATCAAACAAAAGCCACGAGCATCTGTTCATTCCTGCAGTTCATATTGTGTGACTTTAGTTACCCATACACTCATTATTCTATTGTGTCATTTGACAGTGAAATCTATGCACAAACTGTGCACAGTGTATTTTTCTATCAGCCATGACACTATAAGAGTCTCACTATGACATAAGTCCGTCGCAAAAAGTGTTCAACACTCACAATACTGAATTCGCAAGGAAATTTGATAAAAGCGCTCAGGTTATTTTTGTTGGTCTCCAGTCGAATCTTGAAAAGTTGAACAAGTATTCCCGTACCTTTTGTGAATTGGTATCGTATCAAAATCTTGTCTATCAACAGACTACTAAATTTTGTGGTTCTTCGAAACCCTCTGAACTTTAAAAAAAATGGAAATCCCTGTTAACACCTATTGAATTCACGCACGCATTTCCTTTGAACATCACATTTTGTCTTGAGAGATACCGATGTGATTATTCGCTTTGACGCGATGGAGCTGCTGTTTTATTTTTTTCATCCATTTTCCATTGATAGCTCTACTCAATCAAATAGGATAGTACAATACATTCATAACAAAGAGAGAATCAAACAAAAGCCACGAGCATCTGTTCATTCCTGCAGTTCATATTGTGTGACTTTAGTTACCCATACACTCATTATTCTATTGTGTCATTTGACAGTGAAATCTATGCACAAACTGTGCACAGTGTATTTTTCTATCAGCCATGACACTATAAGAGTCTCACTATGACATAAGTCCGTCGCAAAAAGTGTTCAACACTCACAATACTGAATTCGCAAGGAAATTTGATAAAAGCGCTCAGGTTATTTTTGTTGGTCTCCAGTCGAATCTTGAAAAGTTGAACAAGTATTCCCGTACCTTTTGTGAATTGGTATCGTATCAAAATCTTGTCTATCAACAGACTACTAAATTTTGTGGTTCTTCGAAACCCTCTGAACTTTAAAAAAAATGGAAATCCCTGTTAACACCTATTGAATTCACGCACGCATTTCCTTTGAACATCACATTTTGTCTTGAGAGATACCGATGTCATTATTCGCTTTGACGCGATGGAGCTGCTGTTTTATTTTTTTCATCTATTTTCCATTGATAGCTCTACTCAATCAAATAGGATAGTACAATACATTCATAACAAAGAGAGAATCAAACAAAAGCCACGAGCATCTGTTCATTCCTGCAGTTCATATTGTGTGACTTTAGTTACCCATACACTCATTATTCTATTGTGTCATTTGACAGTGAAATCTATGCACAAACTGTCCACAGTGTATTTTTCTATCAGCCATGACACTATAAGAGTCTCACCATGACATAAGTCCGTCGCAAAAAGTGTTCAACACTCACAATACTGAATTCGCAAGGAAATTTGATAAAAGCGCTCAGGTTATTTTCGTTGGTCTCCAGTCGAATCTTGAAAAGTTGAACAAGTATTCCCGTACCTTTTGTGAATTGGTATCGTATCAAAATCTTGTCTATCAACAGACTACTAAATTTTGTGGTTCTTCGAAACCCTCTGAACTATAAAAAAAATGGAAAACCCTGTTAACACCTATTGAATTCACGCACGCATTTCCTTTGAACATCACATTTTGTCTTGAGAGATACCGATGTGATTATTCGCTTTGACGCGATGGAGCTGCTGTTTTATTTTTTTCATCCATTTTCCATTGATAGCTCTACTCAATCAAATAGGATAGTACAATACATTCATAACAAAGAGAGAATCAAACAAAAGCCACGAGCATCTGTTCATTCCTGCAGTTCATATTGTGTGACTTTAGTTACCCATACACTCATTATTCTATTGTGTCATTTGACAGTGAAATCTATGCACAAACTGTCCACAGTGTATTTTTCTATCAGCCATGACACTATAAGAGTCTCACCATGACATAAGTCCGTCGCAAAAAGTGTTCAACACTCACAATACTGAATTCGCAAGGAAATTTGATAAAAGCGCTCAGGTTATTTTCGTTGGTCTCCAGTCGAATCTTGAAAAGTTGAACAAGTATTCCCGTACCTTTTGTGAATTGGTATCGTATCAAAATCTTGTCTATCAACAGACTACTAAATTTTGTGGTTCTTCGAAACCCTCTGAACTATAAAAAAAATGGAAAACCCTGTTAACACCTATTGAATTCACGCACGCATTTCCTTTGAACATCACATTTTGTCTTGAGAGATACCGATGTGATTATTCGCTTTGACGCGATGGAGCTGCTGTTTTATTTTTTTCATCCATTTTCCATTGATAGCTCTACTCAATCAAATAGGATAGTACAATACATTCATAACAAAGAGAGAATCAAACAAAAGCCACGAGCATCTGTTCATTCCTGCAGTTCATATTGTGTGACTTTAGTTACCCATACACTCATTATTCTATTGTGTAATTTGACAGTGAAATCTATGCACAAACTGTCCACAGTGTATTTTTCTATCAGCCATGACACTATAAGAGTCTCACTATGACATAAGTCCGTCGCAAAAAGTGTTCAACACTCACAATACTGAATTCGCAAGGAAATTTGATAAAAGCGCTCAGGTTATTTTCGTTGGTCTCCAGTCGAATCTTGAAAAGTTGAACAAGTATTCCCGTACCTTTTGTGAATTGGTATCGTATCAAAATCTTGTCTATCAACAGACTACTAAATTTTGTGGTTCTTCGAAACCCTCTGAACTTCAAAAAAAATGGAAATCCCTGTTAACACCTATTGAATTCACGCACGCATTTCCTTTGAACATCACATTTTGTCTTGAGAGATACCGATGTCATTATTCGCTTTGACGCGATGGAGCTGCTGTTTTATTTTTTTCATCTATTTTCCATTGATAGCTCTACTCAATCAAATAGGATAGTACAATACATTCATAACAAAGAGAGAATCAAACAAAAGCCACGAGCATCTGTTCATTCCTGCAGTTCATATTGTGTGACTTTAGTTACCCATACACTCATTATTCTATTGTGTCATTTGACAGTGAAATCTATGCACAAACTGTCCACAGTGTATTTTTCTATCAGCCATGACACTATAAGAGTCTCACTATGACATAAGTCCGTCGCAAAAAGTGTTCAACACTCACAATACTGAATTCGCAAGGAAATTTGATAAAAGCGCTCAGGTTATTTTTGTTGGTCTCCAGTCGAATCTTGAAAAGTTGAACAAGTATTCCCGTACCTTTTGTGAATTGGTATCGTATCAAAATCTTGTCTATCAACAGACTACTAAATTTTGTGGTTCTTCGAAACCCTCTGAACTTTAAAAAAAATGGAAATCCCTGTTAACACCTATTGAATTCACGCACGCATTTCCTTTGAACATCACATTTTGTCTTGAGAGATACCGATGTGATTATTCGCTTTGACGCGATGGAGCTGCTGTTTTATTTTTTTCATCCATTTTCCATTGATAGCTCTACTCAATCAAATAGGATAGTACAATACATTCATAACAAAGAGAGAATCAAACAAAAGCCACGAGCATCTGTTCATTCCTGCAGTTCATATTGTGTGACTTTAGTTACCCATACACTCATTATTCTATTGTGTCATTTGACAGTGAAATCTATGCACAAACTGTGCACAGTGTATTTTTCTATCAGCCATGACACTATAAGAGTCTCACTATGACATAAGTCCGTCGCAAAAAGTGTTCAACACTCACAATACTGAATTCGCAAGGAAATTTGATAAAAGCGCTCAGGTTATTTTTGTTGGTCTCCAGTCGAATCTTGAAAAGTTGAACAAGTATTCCCGTACCTTTTGTGAATTGGTATCGTATCAAAATCTTGTCTATCAACAGACTACTAAATTTTGTGGTTCTTCGAAACCCTCTGAACTTTAAAAAAAATGGAAATCCCTGTTAACACCTATTGAATTCACGCACGCATTTCCTTTGAACATCACATTTTGTCTTGAGAGATACCGATGTCATTATTCGCTTTGACGCGATGGAGCTGCTGTTTTATTTTTTTCATCTATTTTCCATTGATAGCTCTACTCAATCAAATAGGATAGTACAATACATTCATAACAAAGAGAGAATCAAACAAAAGCCACGAGCATCTGTTCATTCCTGCAGTTCATATTGTGTGACTTTAGTTACCCATACACTCATTATTCTATTGTGTCATTTGACAGTGAAATCTATGCACAAACTGTCCACAGTGTATTTTTCTATCAGCCATGACACTATAAGAGTCTCACCATGACATAAGTCCGTCGCAAAAAGTGTTCAACACTCACAATACTGAATTCGCAAGGAAATTTGATAAAAGCGCTCAGGTTATTTTCGTTGGTCTCCAGTCGAATCTTGAAAAGTTGAACAAGTATTCCCGTACCTTTTGTGAATTGGTATCGTATCAAAATCTTGTCTATCAACAGACTACTAAATTTTGTGGTTCTTCGAAACCCTCTGAACTATAAAAAAAATGGAAAACCCTGTTAACACCTATTGAATTCACGCACGCATTTCCTTTGAACATCACATTTTGTCTTGAGAGATACCGATGTGATTATTCGCTTTGACGCGATGGAGCTGCTGTTTTATTTTTTTCATCCATTTTCCATTGATAGCTCTACTCAATCAAATAGGATAGTACAATACATTCATAACAAAGAGAGAATCAAACAAAAGCCACGAGCATCTGTTCATTCCTGCAGTTCATATTGTGTGACTTTAGTTACCCATACACTCATTATTCTATTGTGTAATTTGACAGTGAAATCTATGCACAAACTGTCCACAGTGTATTTTTCTATCAGCCATGACACTATAAGAGTCTCACTATGACATAAGTCCGTCGCAAAAAGTGTTCAACACTCACAATACTGAATTCGCAAGGAAATTTGATAAAAGCGCTCAGGTTATTTTCGTTGGTCTCCAGTCGAATCTTGAAAAGTTGAACAAGTATTCCCGTACCTTTTGTGAATTGGTATCGTATCAAAATCTTGTCTATCAACAGACTACTAAATTTTGTGGTTCTTCGAAACCCTCTGAACTTCAAAAAAAATGGAAATCCCTGTTAACACCTATTGAATTCACGCACGCATTTCCTTTGAACATCACATTTTGTCTTGAGAGATACCGATGTCATTATTCGCTTTGACGCGATGGAGCTGCTGTTTTATTTTTTTCATCTATTTTCCATTGATAGCTCTACTCAATCAAATAGGATAGTACAATACATTCATAACAAAGAGAGAATCAAACAAAAGCCACGAGCATCTGTTCATTCCTGCAGTTCATATTGTGTGACTTTAGTTACCCATACACTCATTATTCTATTGTGTCATTTGACAGTGAAATCTATGCACAAACTGTCCACAGTGTATTTTTCTATCAGCCATGACACTATAAGAGTCTCACTATGACATAAGTCCGTCGCAAAAAGTGTTGAACACTCACAATACTGAATTCGCAAGGAAATTTGATAAAAGCGCTCAGGTTATTTTTGTTGGTCTCCAGTCGAATCTTGAAAAGTTGAACAAGTATTCCCGTACCTTTTGTGAATTGGTATCGTATCAAAATCTTGTCTATCAACAGACTACTAAATTTTGTGGTTCTTCGAAACCCTCTGAACTTTAAAAAAAATGGAAATCCCTGTTAACACCTATTGAATTCACGCACGCATTTCCTTTGAACATCACATTTTGTCTTGAGAGATACCGATGTCATTATTCGCTTTGACGCGATGGAGCTGCTGTTTTATTTTTTTCATCCATTTTCCATTGATAGCTCTACTCAATCAAATAGGATAGTACAATACATTCATAACAAAGAGAGAATCAAACAAAAGCCACGAGCATCTGTTCATTCCTGCAGTTCATATTGTGTGACTTTAGTTACCCATACACTCATTATTCTATTGTGTCATTTGACAGTGAAATCTATGCACAAACTGTGCACAGTGTATTTTTCTATCAGCCATGACACTATAAGAGTCTCACTATGACATAAGTCCGTCGCAAAAAGTGTTCAACACTCACAATACTGAATTCGCAAGGAAATTTGATAAAAGCGCTCAGGTTATTTTTGTTGGTCTCCAGTCGAATCTTGAAAAGTTGAACAAGTATTCCCGTACCTTTTGTGAATTGGTATCGTATCAAAATCTTGTCTATCAACAGACTACTAAATTTTGTGGTTCTTCGAAACCCTCTGAACTTTAAAAAAAATGGAAATCCCTGTTAACACCTATTGAATTCACGCACGCATTTCCTTTGAACATCACATTTTGTCTTGAGAGATACCGATGTCATTATTCGCTTTGACGCGATGGAGCTGCTGTTTTATTTTTTTCATCTATTTTCCATTGATAGCTCTACTCAATCAAATAGGATAGTACAATACATTCATAACAAAGAGAGAATCAAACAAAAGCCACGAGCATCTGTTCATTCCTGCAGTTCATATTGTGTGACTTTAGTTACCCATACACTCATTATTCTATTGTGTCATTTGACAGTGAAATCTATGCACAAACTGTCCACAGTGTATTTTTCTATCAGCCATGACACTATAAGAGTCTCACTATGACATAAGTCCGTCGCAAAAAGTGTTCAACACTCACAATACTGAATTCGCAAGGAAATTTGATAAAAGCGCTCAGGTTATTTTTGTTGGTCTCCAGTCGAATCTTGAAAAGTTGAACAAGTATTCCCGTACCTTTTGTGAATTGGTATCGTATCAAAATCTTGTCTATCAACAGACTACTAAATTTTGTGGTTCTTCGAAACCCTCTGAACTATAAAAAAAATGGAAA
Source organism: Caprella mutica (assembly GCA_947561585.1). Taxonomy (NCBI): domain Eukaryota; kingdom Metazoa; phylum Arthropoda; class Malacostraca; order Amphipoda; family Caprellidae; genus Caprella; species Caprella mutica. The sequence goes on from CANNZV010001516.1 coordinate 286,245, forward strand.
ACCCTGTTAACACCTATTGAATTCACGCACGCATTTCCTTTGAACATCACATTTTGTCTTGAGAGATACCGATGTGATTATTCGCTTTGACGCGATGGAGCTGCTGTTTTATTTTTTTCATCCATTTTCCATTGATAGCTCTACTCAATCAAATAGGATAGTACAATACATTCATAACAAAGAGAGAATCAAACAAAAGCCACGAGCATCTGTTCATTCCTGCAGTTCATATTGTGTGACTTTAGTTACCCATACACTCATTATTCTATTGTGTCATTTGACAGTGAAATCTATGCACAAACTGTCCACAGTGTATTTTTCTATCAGCCATGACAGTATAAGAGTCTCACTATGACATAAGTCCGTCGCAAAAAGTGTTCAACACTCACAATACTGAATTCGCAAGGAAATTTGATAAAAGCGCTCAGGTTATTTTTGTTGGGCTCCAGTCGAATCTTGAAAAGTTGAACAAGTATTCCCGTACCTTTTGTGAATTGGTATCGTATCAAAATCTTGTCTATCAACAGACTACTAAATTTTGTGGTTCTTCGAAACCCTCTGAACTTTAAAAAAAATGGAAATCCCTGTTAACACCTATTGAATTCACGCACGCATTTCCTTTGAACATCACATTTTGTCTTGAGAGATACCGATGTCATTATTCGCTTTGACGCGATGGAGCTGCTGTTTTATTTTTTTCATCTATTTTCCATTGATAGCTCTACTCAATCAAATAGGATAGTACAATACATTCATAACAAAGAGAGAATCAAACAAAAGCCACGAGCATCTGTTCATTCCTGCAGTTCATATTGTGTGACTTTAGTTACCCATACACTCATTATTCTATTGTGTCATTTGACAGTGAAATCTATGCACAAACTGTCCACAGTGTATTTTTCTATCAGCCATGACACTATAAGAGTCTCACTATGACATAAGTCCGTCGCAAAAAGTGTTCAACACTCACAATACTGAATTCGCAAGGAAATTTGATAAAAGCGCTCAGGTTATTTTTGTTGGTCTCCAGTCGAATCTTGAAAAGTTGAACAAGTATTCCCGTACCTTTTGTGAATTGGTATCGTATCAAAATCTAGTCTATCAACAGACTATTAAATTTTGTGGTTCTCCGAAACCCTCTGAACTTTAAAAAAAATGGAAAACCCTGTTAACACCTATTGAATTCACGCACGCATTTCCTTTGAACATCACATTTTGTCTTGAGAGATACCGATGTGATTATTCGCTTTGACGCGATGGAGCTGCTGTTTTATTTTTTTCATCCATTTTCCATTGATAGCTCTACTCAATCAAATAGGATAGTACAATACATTCATAACAAAGAGAGAATCAAACAAAAGCCACGAGCATCTGTTCATTCCTGCAGTTCATATTGTGTGACTTTAGTTACCCATACACTCATTATTCTATTGTGTCATTTGACAGTGAAATCTATGCACAAACTGTGCACAGTGTATTTTTCTATCAGCCATGACACTATAAGAGTCTCACTATGACATAAGTCCGTCGCAAAAAGTGTTCAACACTCACAATACTGAATTCGCAAGGAAATTTGATAAAAGCGCTCAGGTTATTTTTGTTGGTCTCCAGTCGAATCTTGAAAAGTTTAACAAGTATTCCCGTACCTTTTGTGAATTGGTATCGTATCAAAATCTTGTCTATCAACAGACTACTAAATTTTGTGGTTCTTCGAAACCCTCTGAACTTTAAAAAAAATGGAAATCCCTGTTAACACCTATTGAATTCACGCACGCATTTCCTTTGAACATCACATTTTGTCTTGAGAGATACCGATGTGATTATTCGCTTTGACGCGATGGAGCTGCTGTTTTATTTTTTTCATCCATTTTCCATTGATAGCTCTACTCAATCAAATAGGATAGTACAATACATTCATAACAAAGAGAGAATCAAACAAAAGCCACGAGCATCTGTTCATTCCTGCAGTTCATATTGTGTGACTTTAGTTACCCATACACTCATTATTCTATTGTGTCATTTGACAGTGAAATCTATGCACAAACTGTGCACAGTGTATTTTTCTATCAGCCATGACACTATAAGAGTCTCACTATGACATAAGTCCGTCGCAAAAAGTGTTCAACACTCACAATACTGAATTCGCAAGGAAATTTGATAAAAGCGCTCAGGTTATTTTTGTTGGTCTCCAGTCGAATCTTGAAAAGTTGAACAAGTATTCCCGTACCTTTGTGAATTGGTATCGTATCAAAATCTTGTCTATCAACAGACTACTAAATTTTGTGGTTCTTCGAAACCCTCTGAACTTTAAAAAAAATGGAAATCCCTGTTAACACCTATTGAATTCACGCACGCATTTCCTTTGAACATCACATTTTGTCTTGAGAGATACCGATGTGATTATTCGCTTTGACGCGATGGAGCTGCTGTTTTATTTTTTTCATCCATTTTCCATTGATAGCTCTACTCAATCAAATAGGATAGTACAATACATTCATAACAAAGAGAGAATCAAACAAAAGCCACGAGCATCTGTTCATTCCTGCAGTTCATATTGTGTGACTTTAGTTACCCATACACTCATTATTCTATTGTGTCATTTGACAGTGAAATCTATGCACAAACTGTGCACAGTGTATTTTTCTATCAGCCATGACACTATAAGAGTCTCACTATGACATAAGTCCGTCGCAAAAAGTGTTCAACACTCACAATACTGAATTCGCAAGGAAATTTGATAAAAGCGCTCAGGTTATTTTTGTTGGTCTCCAGTCGAATCTTGAAAAGTTGAACAAGTATTCCCGTACCTTTTGTGAATTGGTATCGTATCAAAATCTTGTCTATCAACAGACTACTAAATTTTGTGGTTCTTCGAAACCCTCTGAACTTTAAAAAAAATGGAAATCCCTGTTAACACCTATTGAATTCACGCACGCATTTCCTTTGAACATCACATTTTGTCTTGAGAGATACCGATGTCATTATTCGCTTTGACGCGATGGAGCTGCTGTTTTATTTTTTTCATCTATTTTCCATTGATAGCTCTACTCAATCAAATAGGATAGTACAATACATTCATAACAAAGAGAGAATCAAACAAAAGCCACGAGCATCTGTTCATTCCTGCAGTTCATATTGTGTGACTTTAGTTACCCATACACTCATTATTCTATTGTGTCATTTGACAGTGAAATCTATGCACAAACTGTCCACAGTGTATTTTTCTATCAGCCATGACACTATAAGAGTCTCACTATGACATAAGTCCGTCGCAAAAAGTGTTCAACACTCACAATACTGAATTCGCAAGGAAATTTGATAAAAGCGCTCAGGTTATTTTTGTTGGTCTCCAGTCGAATCTTGAAAAGTTGAACAAGTATTCCCGTACCTTTTGTGAATTGGTATCGTATCAAAATCTTGTCTATCAACAGACTACTAAATTTTGTGGTTCTTCGAAACCCTCTGAACTATAAAAAAAATGGAAAACCCTGTTAACACCTATTGAATTCACGCACGCATTTCCTTTGAACATCACATTTTGTCTTGAGAGATACCGATGTGATTATTCGCTTTGACGCGATGGAGCTGCTGTTTTATTTTTTTCATCCATTTTCCATTGATAGCTCTACTCAATCAAATAGGATAGTACAATACATTCATAACAAAGAGAGAATCAAACAAAAGCCACGAGCATCTGTTCATTCCTGCAGTTCATATTGTGTGACTTTAGTTACCCATACACTCATTATTCTATTGTGTCATTTGACAGTGAAATCTATGCACAAACTGTCCACAGTGTATTTTTCTATCAGCCATGACAGTATAAGAGTCTCACTATGACATAAGTCCGTCGCAAAAAGTGTTCAACACTCACAATACTGAATTCGCAAGGAAATTTGATAAAAGCGCTCAGGTTATTTTTGTTGGGCTCCAGTCGAATCTTGAAAAGTTGAACAAGTATTCCCGTACCTTTTGTGAATTGGTATCGTATCAAAATCTTGTCTATCAACAGACTACTAAATTTTGTGGTTCTTCGAAACCCTCTGAACTTTAAAAAAAATGGAAATCCCTGTTAACACCTATTGAATTCACGCACGCATTTCCTTTGAACATCACATTTTGTCTTGAGAGATACCGATGTCATTATTCGCTTTGACGCGATGGAGCTGCTGTTTTATTTTTTTCATCTATTTTCCATTGATAGCTCTACTCAATCAAATAGGATAGTACAATACATTCATAACAAAGAGAGAATCAAACAAAAGCCACGAGCATCTGTTCATTCCTGCAGTTCATATTGTGTGACTTTAGTTACCCATACACTCATTATTCTATTGTGTCATTTGACAGTGAAATCTATGCACAAACTGTCCACAGTGTATTTTTCTATCAGCCATGACACTATAAGAGTCTCACTATGACATAAGTCCGTCGCAAAAAGTGTTCAACACTCACAATACTGAATTCGCAAGGAAATTTGATAAAAGCGCTCAGGTTATTTTTGTTGGTCTCCAGTCGAATCTTGAAAAGTTGAACAAGTATTCCCGTACCTTTTGTGAATTGGTATCGTATCAAAATCTTGTCTATCAACAGACTATTAAATTTTGTGGTTCTCCGAAACCCTCTGAACTTTAAAAAAAATGGAAAACCCTGTTAACACCTATTGAATTCACGCACGCATTTCCTTTGAACATCACATTTTGTCTTGAGAGATACCGATGTGATTATTCGCTTTGACGCGATGGAGCTGCTGTTTTATTTTTTTCATCCATTTTCCATTGATAGCTCTACTCAATCAAATAGGATAGTACAATACATTCATAACAAAGAGAGAATCAAACAAAAGCCACGAGCATCTGTTCATTCCTGCAGTTCATATTGTGTGACTTTAGTTACCCATACACTCATTATTCTATTGTGTCATTTGACAGTGAAATCTATGCACAAACTGTGCACAGTGTATTTTTCTATCAGCCATGACACTATAAGAGTCTCACTATGACATAAGTCCGTCGCAAAAAGTGTTCAACACTCACAATACTGAATTCGCAAGGAAATTTGATAAAAGCGCTCAGGTTATTTTTGTTGGTCTCCAGTCGAATCTTGAAAAGTTTAACAAGTATTCCCGTACCTTTTGTGAATTGGTATCGTATCAAAATCTTGTCTATCAACAGACTACTAAATTTTGTGGTTCTTCGAAACCCTCTGAACTTTAAAAAAAATGGAAATCCCTGTTAACACCTATTGAATTCACGCACGCATTTCCTTTGAACATCACATTTTGTCTTGAGAGATACCGATGTGATTATTCGCTTTGACGCGATGGAGCTGCTGTTTTATTTTTTTCATCCATTTTCCATTGATAGCTCTACTCAATCAAATAGGATAGTACAATACATTCATAACAAAGAGAGAATCAAACAAAAGCCACGAGCATCTGTTCATTCCTGCAGTTCATATTGTGTGACTTTAGTTACCCATACACTCATTATTCTATTGTGTCATTTGACAGTGAAATCTATGCACAAACTGTGCACAGTGTATTTTTCTATCAGCCATGACACTATAAGAGTCTCACTATGACATAAGTCCGTCGCAAAAAGTGTTCAACACTCACAATACTGAATTCGCAAGGAAATTTGATAAAAGCGCTCAGGTTATTTTTGTTGGTCTCCAGTCGAATCTTGAAAAGTTGAACAAGTATTCCCGTACCTTTGTGAATTGGTATCGTATCAAAATCTTGTCTATCAACAGACTACTAAATTTTGTGGTTCTTCGAAACCCTCTGAACTTTAAAAAAAATGGAAATCCCTGTTAACACCTATTGAATTCACGCACGCATTTCCTTTGAACATCACATTTTGTCTTGAGAGATACCGATGTGATTATTCGCTTTGACGCGATGGAGCTGCTGTTTTATTTTTTTCATCCATTTTCCATTGATAGCTCTACTCAATCAAATAGGATAGTACAATACATTCATAACAAAGAGAGAATCAAACAAAAGCCACGAGCATCTGTTCATTCCTGCAGTTCATATTGTGTGACTTTAGTTACCCATACACTCATTATTCTATTGTGTCATTTGACAGTGAAATCTATGCACAAACTGTGCACAGTGTATTTTTCTATCAGCCATGACACTATAAGAGTCTCACTATGACATAAGTCCGTCGCAAAAAGTGTTCAACACTCACAATACTGAATTCGCAAGGAAATTTGATAAAAGCGCTCAGGTTATTTTTGTTGGTCTCCAGTCGAATCTTGAAAAGTTGAACAAGTATTCCCGTACCTTTGTGAATTGGTATCGTATCAAAATCTTGTCTATCAACAGACTACTAAATTTTGTGGTTCTTCGAAACCCTCTGAACTTTAAAAAAAATGGAAATCCCTGTTAACACCTATTGAATTCACGCACGCATTTCCTTTGAACATCACATTTTGTCTTGAGAGATACCGATGTCATTATTCGCTTTGACGCGATGGAGCTGCTGTTTTATTTTTTTCATCCATTTTCCATTGATAGCTCTACTCAATCAAATAGGATAGTACAATACATTCATAACAAAGAGAGAATCAAACAAAAGCCACGAGCATCTGTTCATTCCTGCAGTTCATATTGTGTGACTTTAGTTACCCATACACTCATTATTCTATTGTGTCATTTGACAGTGAAATCTATGCACAAACTGTGCACAGTGTATTTTTCTATCAGCCATGACACTATAAGAGTCTCACTATGACATAAGTCCGTCGCAAAAAGTGTTCAACACTCACAATACTGAATTCGCAAGGAAATTTGATAAAAGCGCTCAGGTTATTTTTGTTGGTCTCCAGTCGAATCTTGAAAAGTTGAACAAGTATTCCCGTACCTTTGTGAATTGGTATCGTATCAAAATCTTGTCTATCAACAGACTACTAAATTTTGTGGTTCTTCGAAACCCTCTGAACTTTAAAAAAAATGGAAATCCCTGTTAACACCTATTGAATTCACGCACGCATTTCCTTTGAACATCACATTTTGTCTTGAGAGATACCGATGTCATTATTCGCTTTGACGCGATGGAGCTGCTGTTTTATTTTTTTCATCTATTTTCCATTGATAGCTCTACTCAATCAAATAGGATAGTACAATACATTCATAACAAAGAGAGAATCAAACAAAAGCCACGAGCATCTGTTCATTCCTGCAGTTCATATTGTGTGACTTTAGTTACCCATACACTCATTATTCTATTGTGTCATTTGACAGTGAAATCTATGCACAAACTGTGCACAGTGTATTTTTCTATCAGCCATGACACTATAAGAGTCTCACTATGACATAAGTCCGTCGCAAAAAGTGTTCAACACTCACAATACTGAATTCGCAAGGAAATTTGATAAAAGCGCTCAGGTTATTTTTGTTGGTCTCCAGTCGAATCTTGAAAAGTTGAACAAGTATTCCCGTACCTTTTGTGAATTGGTATCGTATCAAAATCTTGTCTATCAACAGACTACTAAATTTTGTGGTTCTTCGAAACCCTCTGAACTTTAAAAAAAATGGAAATCCCTGTTAACACCTATTGAATTCACGCACGCATTTCCTTTGAACATCACATTTTGTCTTGAGAGATACCGATGTGATTATTCGCTTTGACGCGATGGAGCTGCTGTTTTATTTTTTTCATCCATTTTCCATTGATAGCTCTACTCAATCAAATAGGATAGTACAATACATTCATAACAAAGAGAGAATCAAACAAAAGCCACGAGCATCTGTTCATTCCTGCAGTTCATATTGTGTGACTTTAGTTACCCATACACTCATTATTCTATTGTGTCATTTGACAGTGAAATCTATGCACAAACTGTGCACAGTGTATTTTTCTATCAGCCATGACACTATAAGAGTCTCACTATGACATAAGTCCGTCGCAAAAAGTGTTCAACACTCACAATACTGAATTCGCAAGGAAATTTGATAAAAGCGCTCAGGTTATTTTTGTTGGTCTCCAGTCGAATCTTGAAAAGTTGAACAAGTATTCCCGTACCTTTGTGAATTGGTATCGTATCAAAATCTTGTCTATCAACAGACTACTAAATTTTGTGGTTCTTCGAAACCCTCTGAACTTTAAAAAAAATGGAAATCCCTGTTAACACCTATTGAATTCACGCACGCATTTCCTTTGAACATCACATTTTGTCTTGAGAGATACCGATGTCATTATTCGCTTTGACGCGATGGAGCTGCTGTTTTATTTTTTTCATCTATTTTCCATTGATAGCTCTACTCAATCAAATAGGATAGTACAATACATTCATAACAAAGAGAGAATCAAACAAAAGCCACGAGCATCTGTTCATTCCTGCAGTTCATATTGTGTGACTTTAGTTACCCATACACTCATTATTCTATTGTGTCATTTGACAGTGAAATCTATGCACAAACTGTCCACAGTGTATTTTTCTATCAGCCATGACACTATAAGAGTCTCACTATGACATAAGTCCGTCGCAAAAAGTGTTCAACACTCACAATACTGAATTCGCAAGGAAATTTGATAAAAGCGCTCAGGTTATTTTTGTTGGTCTCCAGTCGAATCTTGAAAAGTTGAACAAGTATTCCCGTACCTTTGTGAATTGGTATCGTATCAAAATCTTGTCTATCAACAGACTACTAAATTTTGTGGTTCTTCGAAACCCTCTGAACTTTAAAAAAAATGGAAATCCCTGTTAACACCTATTGAATTCACGCACGCATTTCCTTTGAACATCACATTTTGTCTTGAGAGATACCGATGTCATTATTCGCTTTGACGCGATGGAGCTGCTGTTTTATTTTTTTCATCTATTTTCCATTGATAGCTCTACTCAATCAAATAGGATAGTACAATACATTCATAACAAAGAGAGAATCAAACAAAAGCCACGAGCATCTGTTCATTCCTGCAGTTCATATTGTGTGACTTTAGTTACCCATACACTCATTATTCTATTGTGTCATTTGACAGTGAAATCTATGCACAAACTGTCCACAGTGTATTTTTCTATCAGCCATGACACTATAAGAGTCTCACTATGACATAAGTCCGTCGCAAAAAGTGTTCAACACTCACAATACTGAATTCGCAAGGAAATTTGATAAAAGCGCTCAGGTTATTTTTGTTGGTCTCCAGTCGAATCTTGAAAAGTTGAACAAGTATTCCCGTACCTTTTGTGAATTGGTATCGTATCAAAATCTTGTCTATCAACAGACTACTAAATTTTGTGGTTCTTCGAAACCCTCTGAACTTTAAAAAAAATGGAAATCCCTGTTAACACCTATTGAATTCACGCACGCATTTCCTTTGAACATCACATTTTGTCTTGAGAGATACCGATGTCATTATTCGCTTTGACGCGATGGAGCTGCTGTTTTATTTTTTTCATCTATTTTCCATTGATAGCTCTACTCAATCAAATAGGATAGTACAATACATTCATAACAAAGAGAGAATCAAACAAAAGCCACGAGCATCTGTTCATTCCTGCAGTTCATATTGTGTGACTTTAGTTACCCATACACTCATTATTCTATTGTGTCATTTGACAGTGAAATCTATGCACAAACTGTCCACAGTGTATTTTTCTATCAGCCATGACACTATAAGAGTCTCACCATGACATAAGTCCGTCGCAAAAAGTGTTCAACACTCACAATACTGAATTCGCAAGGAAATTTGATAAAAGCGCTCAGGTTATTTTCGTTGGTCTCCAGTCGAATCTTGAAAAGTTGAACAAGTATTCCCGTACCTTTTGTGAATTGGTATCGTATCAAAATCTTGTCTATCAACAGACTACTAAATTTTGTGGTTCTTCGAAACCCTCTGAACTATAAAAAAAATGGAAAACCCTGTTAACACCTATTGAATTCACGCACGCATTTCCTTTGAACATCACATTTTGTCTTGAGAGATACCGATGTCATTATTCGCTTTGACGCGATGGAGCTGCTGTTTTATTTTTTTCATCTATTTTCCATTGATAGCTCTACTCAATCAAATAGGATAGTACAATACATTCATAACAAAGAGAGAATCAAACAAAAGCCACGAGCATCTGTTCATTCCTGCAGTTCATATTGTGTGACTTTAGTTACCCATACACTCATTATTCTATTGTGTCATTTGACAGTGAAATCTATGCACAAACTGTCCACAGTGTATTTTTCTATCAGCCATGACACTATAAGAGTCTCACTATGACATAAGTCTGTCGCAAAAAGTGTTCAACAATCACAATACTGAATTCGCAAGGAAATTTGATAAAAGCGCTCAGGTTATTTTTGTTGGTCTCCAGTCGAATCTTGAAAAGTTGAACAAGTATTCCCGTACCTTTTGTGAATTGGTATCGTATCAAAATCTTGTCTATCAACAGACTACTAAATTTTGTGGTTCTTCGAAACCCTCTGAACTTTAAAAAAAAGGAAATCCCTGTTAACACCTATTGAATTCACGCACGCATTTCCTTTGAACATCACATTTTGTCTTGAGAGATACCGATGTCATTATTCGCTTTGACGCGATGGAGCTGCTGTTTTATTTTTTTCATCTATTTTCCATTGATAGCTCTACTCAATCAAATAGGATAGTACAATACATTCATAACAAAGAGAGAATCAAACAAAAGCCACGAGCATCTGTTCATTCCTGCAGTTCATATTGTGTGACTTTAGTTACCCATACACTCATTATTCTATTGTGTCATTTGACAGTGAAATCTATGCACAAACTGTCCACAGTGTATTTTTCTATCAGCCATGACACTATAAGAGTCTCACCATGACATAAGTCCGTCGCAAAAAGTGTTCAACACTCACAATACTGAATTCGCAAGGAAATTTGATAAAAGCGCTCAGGTTATTTTCGTTGGTCTCCAGTCGAATCTTGAAAAGTTGAACAAGTATTCCCGTACCTTTTGTGAATTGGTATCGTATCAAAATCTTGTCTATCAACAGACTACTAAATTTTGTGGTTCTTCGAAACCCTCTGAACTATAAAAAAAATGGAAAACCCTGTTAACACCTATTGAATTCACGCACGCATTTCCTTTGAACATCACATTTTGTCTTGAGAGATACCGATGTGATTATTCGCTTTGACGCGATGGAGCTGCTGTTTTATTTTTTTCATCCATTTTCCATTGATAGCTCTACTCAATCAAATAGGATAGTACAATACATTCATAACAAAGAGAGAATCAAACAAAAGCCACGAGCATCTGTTCATTCCTGCAGTTCATATTGTGTGACTTTAGTTACCCATACACTCATTATTCTATTGTGTCATTTGACAGTGAAATCTATGCACAAACTGTCCACAGTGTATTTTTCTATCAGCCATGACACTATAAGAGTCTCACTATGACATAAGTCCGTCGCAAAAAGTGTTCAACACTCACAATACTGAATTCGCAAGGAAATTTGATAAAAGCGCTCAGGTTATTTTTGTTGGTCTCCAGTCGAATCTTGAAAAGTTGAACAAGTATTCCCGTACCTTTTGTGAATTGGTATCGTATCAAAATCTTGTCTATCAACAGACTATTAAATTTTGTGGTTCTCCGAAACCCTCTGAACTTTAAAAAAAATGGAAAACCCTGTTAACACCTATTGAATTCACGCACGCATTTCCTTTGAACATCACATTTTGTCTTGAGAGATACCGATGTGATTATTCGCTTTGACGCGATGGAGCTGCTGTTTTATTTTTTTCATCCATTTTCCATTGATAGCTCTACTCAATCAAATAGGATAGTACAATACATTCATAACAAAGAGAGAATCAAACAAAAGCCACGAGCATCTGTTCATTCCTGCAGTTCATATTGTGTGACTTTAGTTACCCATACACTCATTATTCTATTGTGTCATTTGACAGTGAAATCTATGCACAAACTGTGCACAGTGTATTTTTCTATCAGCCATGACACTATAAGAGTCTCACTATGACATAAGTCCGTCGCAAAAAGTGTTCAACACTCACAATACTGAATTCGCAAGGAAATTTGATAAAAGCGCTCAGGTTATTTTTGTTGGTCTCCAGTCGAATCTTGAAAAGTTTAACAAGTATTCCCGTACCTTTTGTGAATTGGTATCGTATCAAAATCTTGTCTATCAACAGACTACTAAATTTTGTGGTTCTTCGAAACCCTCTGAACTTTAAAAAAAATGGAAATCCCTGTTAACACCTATTGAATTCACGCACGCATTTCCTTTGAACATCACATTTTGTCTTGAGAGATACCGATGTGATTATTCGCTTTGACGCGATGGAGCTGCTGTTTTATTTTTTTCATCCATTTTCCATTGATAGCTCTACTCAATCAAATAGGATAGTACAATACATTCATAACAAAGAGAGAATCAAACAAAAGCCACGAGCATCTGTTCATTCCTGCAGTTCATATTGTGTGACTTTAGTTACCCATACACTCATTATTCTATTGTGTCATTTGACAGTGAAATCTATGCACAAACTGTGCACAGTGTATTTTTCTATCAGCCATGACACTATAAGAGTCTCACTATGACATAAGTCCGTCGCAAAAAGTGTTCAACACTCACAATACTGAATTCGCAAGGAAATTTGATAAAAGCGCTCAGGTTATTTTTGTTGGTCTCCAGTCGAATCTTGAAAAGTTGAACAAGTATTCCCGTACCTTTGTGAATTGGTATCGTATCAAAATCTTGTCTATCAACAGACTACTAAATTTTGTGGTTCTTCGAAACCCTCTGAACTTTAAAAAAAATGGAAATCCCTGTTAACACCTATTGAATTCACGCACGCATTTCCTTTGAACATCACATTTTGTCTTGAGAGATACCGATGTGATTATTCGCTTTGACGCGATGGAGCTGCTGTTTTATTTTTTTCATCCATTTTCCATTGATAGCTCTACTCAATCAAATAGGATAGTACAATACATTCATAACAAAGAGAGAATCAAACAAAAGCCACGAGCATCTGTTCATTCCTGCAGTTCATATTGTGTGACTTTAGTTACCCATACACTCATTATTCTATTGTGTCATTTGACAGTGAAATCTATGCACAAACTGTGCACAGTGTATTTTTCTATCAGCCATGACACTATAAGAGTCTCACTATGACATAAGTCCGTCGCAAAAAGTGTTCAACACTCACAATACTGAATTCGCAAGGAAATTTGATAAAAGCGCTCAGGTTATTTTTGTTGGTCTCCAGTCGAATCTTGAAAAGTTGAACAAGTATTCCCGTACCTTTGTGAATTGGTATCGTATCAAAATCTTGTCTATCAACAGACTACTAAATTTTGTGGTTCTTCGAAACCCTCTGAACTTTAAAAAAAATGGAAATCCCTGTTAACACCTATTGAATTCACGCACGCATTTCCTTTGAACATCACATTTTGTCTTGAGAGATACCGATGTCATTATTCGCTTTGACGCGATGGAGCTGCTGTTTTATTTTTTTCATCTATTTTCCATTGATAGCTCTACTCAATCAAATAGGATAGTACAATACATTCATAACAAAGAGAGAATCAAACAAAAGCCACGAGCATCTGTTCATTCCTGCAGTTCATATTGTGTGACTTTAGTTACCCATACACTCATTATTCTATTGTGTCATTTGACAGTGAAATCTATGCACAAACTGTCCACAGTGTATTTTTCTATCAGCCATGACACTATAAGAGTCTCACTATGACATAAGTCCGTCGCAAAAAGTGTTCAACACTCACAATACTGAATTCGCAAGGAAATTTGATAAAAGCGCTCAGGTTATTTTTGTTGGTCTCCAGTCGAATCTTGAAAAGTTGAACAAGTATTCCCGTACCTTTTGTGAATTGGTATCGTATCAAAATCTTGTCTATCAACAGACTACTAAATTTTGTGGTTCTTCGAAACCCTCTGAACTTTAAAAAAAATGGAAATCCCTGTTAACACCTATTGAATTCACGCACGCATTTCCTTTGAACATCACATTTTGTCTTGAGAGATACCGATGTGATTATTCGCTTTGACGCGATGGAGCTGCTGTTTTATTTTTTTCATCCATTTTCCATTGATAGCTCTACTCAATCAAATAGGATAGTACAATACATTCATAACAAAGAGAGAATCAAACAAAAGCCACGAGCATCTGTTCATTCCTGCAGTTCATATTGTGTGACTTTAGTTACCCATACACTCATTATTCTATTGTGTCATTTGACAGTGAAATCTATGCACAAACTGTGCACAGTGTATTTTTCTATCAGCCATGACACTATAAGAGTCTCACTATGACATAAGTCCGTCGCAAAAAGTGTTCAACACTCACAATACTGAATTCGCAAGGAAATTTGATAAAAGCGCTCAGGTTATTTTTGTTGGTCTCCAGTCGAATCTTGAAAAGTTGAACAAGTATTCCCGTACCTTTGTGAATTGGTATCGTATCAAAATCTTGTCTATCAACAGACTACTAAATTTTGTGGTTCTTCGAAACCCTCTGAACTTTAAAAAAAAATGGAAATCCCTGTTAACACCTATTGAATTCACGCACGCATTTCCTTTGAACATCACATTTTGTCTTGAGAGATACCGATGTCATTATTCGCTTTGACGCGATGGAGCTGCTGTTTTATTTTTTTCATCTATTTTCCATTGATAGCTCTACTCAATCAAATAGGATAGTACAATACATTCATAACAAAGAGAGAATCAAACAAAAGCCACGAGCATCTGTTCATTCCTGCAGTTCATATTGTGTGACTTTAGTTACCCATACACTCATTATTCTATTGTGTCATTTGACAGTGAAATCTATGCACAAACTGTCCACAGTGTATTTTTCTATCAGCCATGACACTATAAGAGTCTCACTATGACATAAGTCCGTCGCAAAAAGTGTTCAACACTCACAATACTGAATTCGCAAGGAAATTTGATAAAAGCGCTCAGGTTATTTTTGTTGGTCTCCAGTCGAATCTTGAAAAGTTGAACAAGTATTCCCGTACCTTTGTGAATTGGTATCGTATCAAAATCTTGTCTATCAACAGACTACTAAATTTTGTGGTTCTTCGAAACCCTCTGAACTTTAAAAAAAATGGAAATCCCTGTTAACACCTATTGAATTCACGCACGCATTTCCTTTGAACATCACATTTTGTCTTGAGAGATACCGATGTCATTATTCGCTTTGACGCGATGGAGCTGCTGTTTTATTTTTTTCATCTATTTTCCATTGATAGCTCTACTCAATCAAATAGGATAGTACAATACATTCATAACAAAGAGAGAATCAAACAAAAGCCACGAGCATCTGTTCATTCCTGCAGTTCATATTGTGTGACTTTAGTTACCCATACACTCATTATTCTATTGTGTCATTTGACAGTGAAATCTATGCACAAACTGTCCACAGTGTATTTTTCTATCAGCCATGACACTATAAGAGTCTCACTATGACATAAGTCCGTCGCAAAAAGTGTTCAACACTCACAATACTGAATTCGCAAGGAAATTTGATAAAAGCGCTCAGGTTATTTTTGTTGGTCTCCAGTCGAATCTTGAAAAGTTGAACAAGTATTCCCGTACCTTTTGTGAATTGGTATCGTATCAAAATCTTGTCTATCAACAGACTACTAAATTTTGTGGTTCTTCGAAACCCTCTGAACTTTAAAAAAAATGGAAATCCCTGTTAACACCTATTGAATTCACGCACGCATTTCCTTTGAACATCACATTTTGTCTTGAGAGATACCGATGTGATTATTCGCTTTGACGCGATGGAGCTGCTGTTTTATTTTTTTCATCCATTTTCCATTGATAGCTCTACTCAATCAAATAGGATAGTACAATACATTCATAACAAAGAGAGAATCAAACAAAAGCCACGAGCATCTGTTCATTCCTGCAGTTCATATTGTGTGACTTTAGTTACCCATACACTCATTATTCTATTGTGTCATTTGACAGTGAAATCTATGCACAAACTGTGCACAGTGTATTTTTCTATCAGCCATGACACTATAAGAGTCTCACTATGACATAAGTCCGTCGCAAAAAGTGTTCAACACTCACAATACTGAATTCGCAAGGAAATTTGATAAAAGCGCTCAGGTTATTTTTGTTGGTCTCCAGTCGAATCTTGAAAAGTTGAACAAGTATTCCCGTACCTTTGTGAATTGGTATCGTATCAAAATCTTGTCTATCAACAGACTACTAAATTTTGTGGTTCTTCGAAACCCTCTGAACTTTAAAAAAAATGGAAATCCCTGTTAACACCTATTGAATTCACGCACGCATTTCCTTTGAACATCACATTTTGTCTTGAGAGATACCGATGTCATTATTCGCTTTGACGCGATGGAGCTGCTGTTTTATTTTTTTCATCTATTTTCCATTGATAGCTCTACTCAATCAAATAGGATAGTACAATACATTCATAACAAAGAGAGAATCAAACAAAAGCCACGAGCATCTGTTCATTCCTGCAGTTCATATTGTGTGACTTTAGTTACCCATACACTCATTATTCTATTGTGTCATTTGACAGTGAAATCTATGCACAAACTGTCCACAGTGTATTTTTCTATCAGCCATGACACTATAAGAGTCTCACTATGACATAAGTCCGTCGCAAAAAGTGTTCAACACTCACAATACTGAATTCGCAAGGAAATTTGATAAAAGCGCTCAGGTTATTTTTGTTGGTCTCCAGTCGAATCTTGAAAAGTTGAACAAGTATTCCCGTACCTTTTGTGAATTGGTATCGTATCAAAATCTTGTCTATCAACAGACTACTAAATTTTGTGGTTCTTCGAAACCCTCTGAACTTTAAAAAAAATGGAAATCCCTGTTAACACCTATTGAATTCACGCACGCATTTCCTTTGAACATCACATTTTGTCTTGAGAGATACCGATGTCATTATTCGCTTTGACGCGATGGAGCTGCTGTTTTATTTTTTTCATCTATTTTCCATTGATAGCTCTACTCAATCAAATAGGATAGTACAATACATTCATAACAAAGAGAGAATCAAACAAAAGCCACGAGCATCTGTTCATTCCT
Source organism: Caprella mutica (assembly GCA_947561585.1). Taxonomy (NCBI): domain Eukaryota; kingdom Metazoa; phylum Arthropoda; class Malacostraca; order Amphipoda; family Caprellidae; genus Caprella; species Caprella mutica. Next base: position 303,304 of record CANNZV010001516.1, read on the forward strand.
GCAGTTCATATTGTGTGACTTTAGTTACCCATACACTCATTATTCTATTGTGTCATTTGACAGTGAAATCTATGCACAAACTGTCCACAGTGTATTTTTCTATCAGCCATGACACTATAAGAGTCTCACCATGACATAAGTCCGTCGCAAAAAGTGTTCAACACTCACAATACTGAATTCGCAAGGAAATTTGATAAAAGCGCTCAGGTTATTTTCGTTGGTCTCCAGTCGAATCTTGAAAAGTTGAACAAGTATTCCCGTACCTTTTGTGAATTGGTATCGTATCAAAATCTTGTCTATCAACAGACTACTAAATTTTGTGGTTCTTCGAAACCCTCTGAACTATAAAAAAAATGGAAAACCCTGTTAACACCTATTGAATTCACGCACGCATTTCCTTTGAACATCACATTTTGTCTTGAGAGATACCGATGTGATTATTCGCTTTGACGCGATGGAGCTGCTGTTTTATTTTTTTCATCCATTTTCCATTGATAGCTCTACTCAATCAAATAGGATAGTACAATACATTCATAACAAAGAGAGAATCAAACAAAAGCCACGAGCATCTGTTCATTCCTGCAGTTCATATTGTGTGACTTTAGTTACCCATACACTCATTATTCTATTGTGTAATTTGACAGTGAAATCTATGCACAAACTGTCCACAGTGTATTTTTCTATCAGCCATGACACTATAAGAGTCTCACTATGACATAAGTCCGTCGCAAAAAGTGTTCAACACTCACAATACTGAATTCGCAAGGAAATTTGATAAAAGCGCTCAGGTTATTTTCGTTGGTCTCCAGTCGAATCTTGAAAAGTTGAACAAGTATTCCCGTACCTTTTGTGAATTGGTATCGTATCAAAATCTTGTCTATCAACAGACTACTAAATTTTGTGGTTCTTCGAAACCCTCTGAACTTTAAAAAAAATGGAAATCCCTGTTAACACCTATTGAATTCACGCACGCATTTCCTTTGAACATCACATTTTGTCTTGAGAGATACCGATGTGATTATTCGCTTTGACGCGATGGAGCTGCTGTTTTATTTTTTTCATCCATTTTCCATTGATAGCTCTACTCAATCAAATAGGATAGTACAATACATTCATAACAAAGAGAGAATCAAACAAAAGCCACGAGCATCTGTTCATTCCTGCAGTTCATATTGTGTGACTTTAGTTACCCATACACTCATTATTCTATTGTGTAATTTGACAGTGAAATCTATGCACAAACTGTCCACAGTGTATTTTTCTATCAGCCATGACACTATAAGAGTCTCACTATGACATAAGTCCGTCGCAAAAAGTGTTCAACACTCACAATACTGAATTCGCAAGGAAATTTGATAAAAGCGCTCAGGTTATTTTCGTTGGTCTCCAGTCGAATCTTGAAAAGTTGAACAAGTATTCCCGTACCTTTTGTGAATTGGTATCGTATCAAAATCTTGTCTATCAACAGACTACTAAATTTTGTGGTTCTTCGAAACCCTCTGAACTTTAAAAAAAATGGAAATCCCTGTTAACACCTATTGAATTCACGCACGCATTTCCTTTGAACATCACATTTTGTCTTGAGAGATACCGATGTCATTATTCGCTTTGACGCGATGGAGCTGCTGTTTTATTTTTTTCATCTATTTTCCATTGATAGCTCTACTCAATCAAATAGGATAGTACAATACATTCATAACAAAGAGAGAATCAAACAAAAGCCACGAGCATCTGTTCATTCCTGCAGTTCATATTGTGTGACTTTAGTTACCCATACACTCATTATTCTATTGTGTCATTTGACAGTGAAATCTATGCACAAACTGTCCACAGTGTATTTTTCTATCAGCCATGACACTATAAGAGTCTCACTATGACATAAGTCCGTCGCAAAAAGTGTTCAACACTCACAATACTGAATTCGCAAGGAAAATTGATAAAAGCGCTCAGGTTATTTTTGTTGGTCTCCAGTCGAATTTTGAAAAGTTGAACAAGTATTCCCGTACCTTTTGTGAATTGATATCGTATCAAAATCTTGTCTATCAACAGACTACTAAATTTTGTGGTTCTTCGAAACCCTCTGAACTTTAAAAAAAATGGAAAACCCTGTTAACACCTATTGAATTCACGCACGCATTTCCTTTGAACATCACATTTTGTCTTGAGAGATACCGATGTGATTATTCGCTTTGACGCGATGGAGCTGCTGTTTTATTTTTTTCATCCATTTTCCATTGATAGCTCTACTCAATCAAATAGGATAGTACAATACATTCATTACTTAGCTCTCTTGATGTAATCCAAAATCAATGTTTGAGAATTGCTGCTGGTCTCTTCAAAACCACACCAATTGTATCCTTACATGCTGAATGTTGTATACCTCCACTGTCCATCAGAAGGAGCGAATTAAGCTTGAAGTATTATGCTAAAATTAAAGAAAAACCACGCAATCATCCAACATTTCAGAAGCTATCCCTCTATCATGATACAAGTCAAACTTATCAGGGTCCCTTCAATGTTGCTTGTTCTGCTAGAAGGTGGGGAATAATAATCCCTTCTTCAAATAATTGTTTACCTTGCCCTCCATGTCTTCCATGGATAAGTTTTAACGAATTTGTTTTTTGACGAATTTTCCTTGCAACACAAGGACACATTGTCAAATAAATCAAATATTTAAAGATTCTTCTAGTAATAAATTTTCTTATTGTACTGAAATTTTCTCAGATGGCTCAAAACAGCATGATTTGGTAAGCTCAGCTTTTGTAATTCCAAAGAAGAAAATTGAAAAAAAGTTTATTCTACCTAAAAGCTGTTCTGTTCTAACATCTGAGTTATATGCAATATACAGAGCATTACTGTACTGTAAAAACAACCTATCTAGCTGTTATGTTATATATAGTGATTCTAAAACGGCAGTGTCAATGATTAGGCAAGTGAATGTCAAATCATACAGAAATCTGATATTCAAAATTCTGTACCTCCTTACAGAAATGTGGGGATCTACACTGCGACCAGAATTATTAGTCCTAAGTGTTTATTGACTATATCTCAAAAACGGGCAGCGGTAAATTTACGAAATTTTCACCATAAGTGTAGAAGAATATGAGACACATTCGTGTCATTATACGAAGGTTAACTCTTTTTAATTTTGAATTTATTTAATATTTCCATTTTTCAGGTGACCAGAATTATTAGTCCCGATTTTTTCGTTTCTTTGTAAATTTGTTACAAGGATAAATAAACGAATTTTTTAAATAACAAAACTTTTAACATCAAATACCAAATACAAATACACTTTGTAAACACAAGAAAGTAGTCAATAGTGTATTTAATATGGCAGAAATCATGATTATTTCCCAATGTGAGATCCTTGGGATTTTATGACTTGAAACATTCGTTCAGTGACAGAATCTGTTAGTTTTTTGATAGTAGAAGGATCCACAGCCTTCGCAGCATTCTGTATGGCAGCCCAGAGATCATTTTTTGATGAATACTGCTTCCCATTGCTGTAAACACTTTTGATGATGGCCCATAAATTTTCAATGGGATTTAAATCGGGTGAGCAGGCAGGCCAGTCCATCAGGGTGTTATTCTTGAAGCCCAGTGAGTGCAAGAACTCTTTGGTTTTCTTTGCTGCATGCGACGGAGCATTATCTTGCATAAATATGATTTTACGGCGTTGTTCCAAAGGCAGGTCATCTAACCAATCTGAAAGAGCAGAATCAATGAACTCACAGTAGCGCTTAGAATCGAGTTTAACACCTTCTTGCACAATCACAGGACCAATGAGTACATCCCCTATAATTCCCGCCCAAAACATCACCCCTCCACCACCTTGCTGACGTCGCAAACGCATTTGGGAAGGGTCATCCCCAAACACCCATCCTTTGGACCATCCATCAGGGCCATCCAAAGTTGCTCTACATTCGTCAGTGAATAATATAAGCTTTGGAGAGGTTCTCATATATCTCTTGGCACAATCTAGACGCCTCTCTTTGTGTTTTGGGGTGAGAGGAGGAGTTATAGTGGCTTTTTTTTGTTTAGCAAATTTTCCAAGAACTGAATTGCGGGTCGATTTAGACACATCTGCAACCCCGGAAGCGGAAAAAATGTCCTTGCTTGTTGAACCAGGGTTCTTCTTCAATGTAGCCTTCAGGCGGCGCACATCCCTTTCTGATAGTTTCCTCAATTTGCCTTTATCCTTGCGTTCTTTACGAATTTTCGGATTTTCCAAAAAACGTTTGATGGTTTTTACATGGCGTCCAATTTGTGCAGCTATTTCAGCTTGAGGCTTCTTCTTAGCTGTTAACTTGATGATAAGGTTTTTTTCTTGCTCTGAAAGGTCCTTTCCACGCCCCATTTTCAACTAATTAAATAAAAATTATGTACTGGACTAATAATTATGGTCACCTGAAAAAAGGAAATATTAAATAAATTCAAAACAAAGAAGAGTACAACTTTGAAAATTAGTTAGAACGTGTCTCATACTCTTCTACACCTATGGTTGAAATTTCGGAAATCTTCCGCAAACGGTTTTAGAGTTATGGGCAAAAAACTCTTTGGACTAATAATTCTGGTCGCAGTGTATATATTTTCAATGGATCCCTGCTCATAAAGGTATAGTTGGGAATGAAAAAGCAGACAAGCTTGCCAAATCCAACTCAAACATTCCCCTGTCACTTTGCTCCCTTCCAGTTGAAGACTATTTGAGATTACTGAAAAATAGAATGTTTGACTTGTGGAAAAATCAGTGGATTAAAGAAGTAGAAATAAATAATAAAGGTAGACACTTGACAAATATTAAAACTGAGTTAGTGTTTTGGCCCTGGTCAGGACATAAAAATAGGGCAGCCGAAACAGCAATCGCCAGACTTAGAGTGGGACACGCAAAGCTGGCCAAAAATATGCATCGATATGGTATTAAAGATACTCCTCTCTGCTTATGTGGGGAACTAGAGGATGTTGAGCACTTCCTCTTGAATTGTAACCAGTTCAACCAACAAAGAATAAATCTGCAACAATCTATTCAAAAATTAAAAGTAGGTAGATTAACTGTAAAACTATTATTAGGAGGCTCAAACATATCTGAATCACTTCAATATGAAGTTCAGGAATGTTTAATTGAATTTCTAAAGAAAACAAAAAACCTAAATAACATATAAAATAACCAATATAAGTGAAAGTTAAAAGAAAAGGGCAACAACATAATTAAATTAAAATTAAAATAAAATAACAAACAAGAAAAAGAAATTTAAATAACAAAAATGTAATAAAATATTAAAGAAAAATATATAAGAACATATTACCTAATGTTACTATATTATTAACTTATGTTAGCAAGAATATAATATTAAACATAAATCAGTGAGTCTGCATTATTAAACATGTATAATTGAGAAAGTATTAAATATATATTAATGAGAAAATATTAGAAATATATTAACGAGAACAAAAAGTATGAAAGTACTAGAAAAGTATAAACCTTCTATAAAGTTCAGGAGCTGAATGGTCTTCAACCAGTGCTCCAAAAAAAAAAAAAAAAAAAAAAATTCACAAAGTCTACTTTTAAGCTTTGGAAAAAGTTTGAAAAATTGTAATTAACTGTTAATTCAGTAAATTCACTAATAAAATAGACATAAGGAATGCACATGCATCAGACATGAAATATAATGATGTTTTCAACTGAAAATTCTTCACTAAGAAGCCAAATGAGTTGAATGTGGCGACTTAAGCTGTTTTCTCATCAATCTGGCAAATTTCCTGACACACGTTACACTATGAAACATGGACGAACATACGTTCAGTAACATTGAGAAGTGACCACGGGCTGGCTCTCTGCAGTGGAATCAAGTAATAAGCTTTATTTTATGAAATACTTACTGGTGCAAATAATACTTTCTAATATTTTATATGTGAAAAGTGAAATAACTAATAGTTCCATAACACAAACATTCAGCTCTATTGACTTACTAGTACAGATATGGAAACCACATTAGAAATGACAAACCTAGTTATTGACTGTCACATGCATCGTGTTAATCTCAGAGTTTCTGAGTTAATAGTGGTGGGAAAAGACTCTCACACATTTCCAATGTGTAGGAAAGCCTGCCTTGTTGAACAGTTTGATAAAAATTTTGAATAGTAGCTACTGCTAGTGTCCTGGTACGTTAGGTTGTGAAACAATGCGAAGGCTAAACACTGTTTTTTATTTTGTAATTTATAGTTTATAATCTTGGCATTGACATAACAAATGTGAATATATCTGGAAAGTACACAAACAATATAGAAGACTAGAAGTTACATATAAATGGGAACACCTACAGAGAAATGACTGACTACACCTACAGAGAAATGACTACACACACACCTACAGAGAGATGACTGACTACACCTACAGAGAAATGACTGACTACACCTACAGAGAAATGACTGACTACACCTACAGAGAAATGACTGACTACACCTACAGAGAAATGACTGACTACACCTACAGAGAAATGACTGACTACACCTACAGAGAAATGACTGACTTCACCTACAGAGAAATGACTGACTACACCTACAGAGAAATGACTGACTACACCTACAGAGAAATGACTGACTACACCTACAGAGAAATGACTGACTACACCTACAGAGAAATGACTGATTACACCTACAGAGAAATGACTGATTACACCTACAGAGAAATGACTGACTACACCTACAGAGAAATGACTGACTACACCTACAGGGAAATGACTGAATACACCTACAGGGAAATGACTGAATACACCTACAGAGAAATGACTGACTACACCTACAGAGAAATGACTGACTACACCTACAGGGAAATGACAGACTACACCTACAGGGAAATGACAGACTACACCTACAGGGAAATGACAGACTACACCTACAGGGAAATAACAGACTACACCTACAGAGAAATGACAGACTACACCTACAGAGAGAGGACTACACACACACCTACAGAGAGATGACTACACACACACCTACAGAGAGATGACTACACACACACCTACAGAGAGATGACTACACACACACCTACAGAGAGATGACTACACACACACCTACAGGGAACACTTAATAGAACAAAGACGACTCATATATAATACCTACATAATCAAACTACACAATATAAATTATAGCACTGAGATACGACTACGTGACTGCACTACTATTGACAATGAATGAATGGATGGATAGAGTTTGAGGAATGCTACCTAGTGTTGCCGTTCGGATTTCTAAAGAATACAATGCGAATTTATGGCCAATGGTTCTATTGCAAAATTTAATGTTTAATTGATTGAAAGTAAAATATAGAATGGATTGCTGACCAGCACACTCCCCCCAGCGACGAAAGTCGAAACCAGTTGTCCAAGGAGGTGCTGATCGCAACAAAAGAATGGTTCACGAAAACACAAATTAACAATAGAAAACACAGCAAACAACAATTCCTAAAATATAATAATTATATTACAATACTGATTCTACGAAAGAAGAGTCACACGCACATCAAAATTTCCTATAAGAAAATGTAATTGAAAATGGTAAGCTAAGTAGGAAAAATCGAAATTAATACACAGATATATGTAAATGCGCCTACCAAAGCTACTCTATAGGAGCTCCCTCCCTGTCTGTTGAAGTATCTAAAGTACACTTTTAATGCTCACATCGTTCAGAAGGAACTAGGAGAATCACCTCAGAGATAGGGCGGTCCAGCATCCTTTTTGACTCTCCGCCGGATGAAGTTTCAATGCTAACTGATCTAACAAATCCGTCAGCACTAGTTTTAACTTTTTTCACGATAGCAAGAGGCCAACAGTTGCGCTTTTCTCCCTTGTTGACAAGCAGTATAACATCCCCCACTGTTATGTTGCGGTTCTTACGGATCCACTTAGATCTCTCCTGGAGTCCAGACAGGTAGTAAGTCCTCCATTTTTGCCAGAAAACTCCGGCGAGGAACTGGACTCTACGCCATCTCTTAGCTCCGTATGACGCACAATCTTCGGCAGAATAAGTGTCGAAGGTTGAAGGGTTAGGTGTGTCCTTCAAGCTTAAGAGCATGGCTGGGGAGATTGGAGTTGGGTCTCTTGGGTCACTAGAAACTTCGTACATTGGAGTGTTATTCACTATGGCCATAGCTTCAAAAAGAAGAGTAGTGAATTCGTCTCTGTTAAGAACTCTATTTTTCATATGCAAGATACTGCCTTCGAAGACCCGTTTGAGGGCACCAATTTTTCTTTCCCATGCTCCGCCAAAGTGGCTAGCATGGGGAGGATTGAAGTGCCACTTTACTCCCTTCACATCCAGAGCAGATTTCACGTCATCGAGCATTGAAGTGGATTCACTCTGGTTGTTGATACCGATGAAATTGGTACCACGGTCAGAATATACATGCTGACATGCACCTCTAATGGCAATGAATCGACGAAGGGCGTTTGTGAGGCTCGACGTATCAAGCCCTTGCAGGGCCTCTATATGAATGGCGCGCGATGCCATACAGGTTAGTATTAGTCCCCATATCTTCTTTGTCCCTTTCGTTTGCCTTGTTGATTTTCCGTCAGTGATTATGAATGGCCCAAAGACATCTATCCCGGTATGGTGGAAAGGAGCAATATCTTCTACACGGGAAGAAGGTAATGGTGCCATCATTTGCTCTGCTGGTTGGGCACGAAGTTTTTACATTTCACACAGTTTTCAATGACTCTTCTCACGAGCCTAGATCCTTGTTGGACGAAGTAGCCGCTCCTAGGGTCAGATGTCTACCCTGGTGCTGAGTTTTTTCGTGGTAGAACCTTACCACTAATGTTGATAGGGGATGATCTTTACTAAGCAACATGGGATGCTTTGCAGCATAGGTTAGAAAAGAGTCTCTAAGTCTTCCTCCGACTCTGATGACTCCCATATTGTCAACGAAGGGGTCGTAGGGAGCTAACTTGTTGAGACCCGGTGCTACAGGAGCCTGCCCTCTCTTCAGGACTTTCAGAAGGTCAACAAAGGATTTTTGCTGCGCCGCCAGGACCAGTAGTCTCATCGCCTCTTCTTTAGCGTTCTCCCGATCGTCTAATTTCTCGGGAGGAACAATCTTTTTGGTCGAGTGCAATAGGTTGTCCCGGAACCGTAGAACAACGACAACTGCACCTATTGCCTTCTCAAGGCTACTCACGTTGTAAGAGACAACTTCAAGGGGATGCTCGCACTGCTTGTCAGTTTTAAGAACTACTTTCTCCTCGATGGTCTCCGGGAGTTCTTCAGAGTGGGTCGGACAGAGAGGAAGCTCGTGGCCTTCCACGTCCCATAAAAAGTCTGGCCCTCTGAACCAAACAGACTTAGCAAGGGCTTCTGGGGTATGTGGACGGCAGGCAATATCTGCAGGATTAATGGAGGTATTAATATATTGCCACTGAGAACTATCGGTTAGCTTCAAAATGTTAGACACCCTATGAGTTATATATTTAGCAAATCTTTTTTCAGTGTTACGCAAATAAGAGATTACTACCATACTATCACAGTACATAAAGCATTGATTAAGAGGAATGTTTAATTCATGTCTAGCCTCATTACACAACTTTGCTCCTAACAAGGCTGCACAAAGCTCACTTCTTGGCATGGAAATACAAGCTCTTGGCACGAGCTTTGATGAACTGATTACAAAGGAAATTTGTACTAGTCCATTCTTGTTGATCAGTCTGATGTACACAATGGCACCAATGGAAGACTCAGATGCGTCTGTAAAGGTGTGGAGTTCCATTTGGACAATTTCACCGAAGCCCCCTGGAACGTAACTTCTAGGCAGGTAGATGTCATCTAGTGTGGAGAGAGAGTCCAACCAATTGCGCCATTCGGCTGCAAACTGTTCTGGGAGAGGTTCGTCCCAGTCATAGGCTTCGTCAGAAAGATCCTTTTGTAAAGCTTTCCTCTGAATAATTTTGCTTTTCAAGGTAACTGGAGCTACCATCCCTAGAGGGTCATATACGCTGTTGGTGACCGAAAGTATACCTCTTCTTGTTAGAGGCTTCTCGAGAGGTTTTACTTTAATGAAGAGACTGTCCTTTCTAATCTGCCAGGCCAATCCTAAAGCTCTATGTATGTTCAAGTCTCCGATGTCTACTTCTGCCTCCACTTGCGCTCTCTCTGATTCTACGAAGTGGTCCATGACTTCTTGTTTATTGGAGATGATTTTCCGGAGTTTTATGTGGTACCTCGTGAAGATTGCGCGGATCTTTTCTAGGTTGTGAACAGCCTCGTCTACAGAGTTACAGGCGGCGAGTAGGTCGTCAACGTATATGTTTTCTATAATATACCTGATAGCTTCTGGGTGTTTTAGTGCGTCTGGGTGTCGAGTTGTGTACTGGAGACATGCATTGGCGATTGCAGGACTCGGTTTGTTACCAAACAGGTGGACCCGACCTCTGTATTGTACAATCTTTTTGGTTGGCTCGTTATTTTGGAACCAGAAAAATCTCTGGTAATCTTTATCTTCTTCTGGGAGATGAAAGTTATAAAACATGGAAGCTATGTCTCCTCCAAAGGCAATCTCACCCAATCTGAATCTCATGAGTACGCCTCTAAGTCGATTGTTTTCGTCCGGGCCTTGTAGAAGTACATTGTTAAGACTTATATCGTGGTACATGGCCGAGCTGTCGAATACGAGCCTGTGTTTCTTTTTCTTTGAGTGAGTGACTGCAAATATCGGAAGCCACCAGGCTTTCTCTGGGCGCAATGGATAGTTTTCTTCGCCTGGAACTTGTTCGACGTGACCAGCTGTGATGTCGCGTGCCATTGCTTCTATACACTGGTTCAATTTATCTGGTTCAGACTTAATCTTTGATAGAGTGCTGCAAGTGCGACGGTACACGGCTGATCTATTATTGGGCATAACCGTGTTGTCGGTTTTGAATGGGAGACGGGCTGTTAGGTGACCAGACTCGTTTACATGGATGCTTTCTTCTATGATATCAAGAAATTTTTGATCTTCACGAGACAGGCCTGCCGAGTCATCGTCTCTAGTTTCTTCGAAGATTTTGCTATATGAGGGAACATTTTGGGGAAAAAGTGGTTTAACTGTAAAATGTTCATGTTTCGTATGGAGAGCAGTTTTTGCGGACAACTTGTTAGACTTATCGTTAGGGCAAGGAGATCCTATTAATGAATACCCTAAAGGAGTCTCGCACACAAAAGGTGAATGATCGCCGTAATAGAAACACTTCATAAGATTGCCAGAATCTCTGCCTAACAATATCAGTGGTTCACATTCTGGATCTAAATCAAGGAATTTATCAGCAAATTCGGATAGATGTGGAATGGTATTAACAATTTTGGGAGTTCCTATCTCATATAATGAACCTGGGATGAATTTACTTGTGAAAAGCTGAGGTAAAGAATAATACTTATCTTTTTTAGCACCGGAGATCCACATGCCGTCAATAACCAGGGCCTTGTGCTCCGATTTGAGAGACTCCATAGTTGTTAGCAGGAATCGTGTCTCCACTCCTGTCAGCTGCAGTTTATCGACAACCTTTTCTGATACGTAAGATGAATCGGAGCAGTCGTCTATAACCACGTAGACCCTCATCGTTTTGTGTGGCCGAGACTCGTGATGAATCTCACAAAGCAGCGTTTTAGAGCAACTGGTAGCTTTATTTGGGTTACCACACACAACGCTACACATTGTGTTATTGTTCTCCTCTTTTCGCTGTATTGGATCGGCTCTGCGGTCTCTATTTACACGGGCGATGGGTTTATCAGAATGCATTATGGAGATATGGTCTCTATGACACTGAGCACACTGCATCTTGCTGTTGCAGTTATTTGCAATATGATCTTCTCCTAGGCATTTATAACATAGCCTATTTTCATACACAAATTTTTGTTTTTCATGGTACTGCAATTTACTGAAAGTGCGACAAGCAGAAAGAGGATGTCCATGTTTGTTGTGATACAAACACTGAACCTCTCCGTCTGTAATTTCCTTCTCAGGACTCATTTGGGTACTCAGTGTTCTTTTAACTTCTGGTGTTGTGAATAGTTCAAAATTAGGGTCCATTATCTCATCAAGGTTGTACTGCATAAAGTCTATAAGATTTTGAAAGGGAGGTAGAGCTCCCATGTTGTCCACACCAAATTTATAGCCCCGCGACCTCCATTTACGTTGTAGCCAGTCTGGTAATTTATTCCATACTTTCTTCTGCCCAGCGTTCAAGTTGAAGATCTGCAGTTCGGTGTTAGTCGGCATATTCGCCTCGATCATGTGACAAAGATGGATTAATTCTTTGAGTTTTGCTTCCATACGTGGAGGGCGTACGTTTGGCATGTCGTCTAGCCTCTTCTGGATAGTTTGACAGACTCTTATTGGATTGCCATATTCTTTACCTAAAAACTCCCAAATCTTTTCAAGAGCCAAGTTAGGTGAAGCTGCTCCAGCTGCCAGGAGCTCTTGTATCATCCTGTTTGGACTTCCCACTGTATTAGCCAAGAGAATGGTTACTACATCGAGGGGCTCCAGTGGAACTCCCCTCATTCGGTTGTCAAGAAGCATGAACCATGACCTGTACCGCTGAGGATCTCCATCGAATGGAGAGATTGATGGCTTAAATAACTCTTGCCTTACCAGGTGTACCGTGGCAGCGTCCATCTGATGTTGAGTTGGTACTTGACTGCTTATAGGTAGGTATGAGTGTGACATAGTCGTTCTTGTGGCACCCTGGTGTCTTGCATCAGGAGCTGCAGGAAGAAAAGGCTGTGGAACGGTAGTGCAGGGTGCTAGTACGCTAGTTGTTAGGTGCAGTGAATTAGAGTTACCACTGGTAGCTACACGATTACAACAGCTAATGTGCAGAGCATTGGTGTCTAGGTTTCTGATGTTTCGAGGAGCAGGCTGTGAAACTGTTGTGGAGGGAACAGAATCAATTGCTACTAGAGGAGCCACCGAGCTTGAGCCGCTACCGGTAGACACGTGACGATCCCCAATCACCAGAGAAGCTGTTGCGGGATCATCCAACTGGACGCCTTCTATGAGGTCATTCAATTCAGAAGCTCTACTTCCGCCCAACCTCGAGCAAGCCCCTTCCTGTTGATCGCCTGTTTGCTCCTGAAAGCACTGAACTGATGCCTCTCCACTTTGCGAAATAACGCTGTGAGTGTCTATGTTGGATACCTCGTCTTCGTTCATCTCGTACAGTGCAGCATTAGCTATGGCGATATACTGCTTCAGGTCTGTTCGCATCTCTGCTTTTTCTCCATGAACTGTTTGTGCCTGTTGCAGAGAGGCGATGCTAATATACCTTGCTATTAGCGTGCTGGCAGCTTCATAGTAAACAATCCATCCTCTTTTGGCCTGTGCGATGAATGAACGGATGCTGTCTGGATGACTGCCCAGAATTTCTTGCTTCATTATGTTCTTTAAATCAGCCGAAGTTTCATCATAGTCTCGCTCCAGGTTCACCAAGGAATTTACCGGAGTACGCTTAGCAGCACCGTTTACTGGTGTGCGGTGCATAATGGCTTTGGGAATGTCACTCTATGTAACTTTATTTGTAGGTGGAAATCTTCACCTCAGTTAGCCTTGATAGTGTATAAATTACTGTCCTGGTACGTTAGGTTGTGAAACAATGCGAAGGCTAAACACTGTTTTTTATTTTGTAATTTATAGTTTATAATCTTGGTATTGACATAACAAATGTGAATATATCTGGAAAGTACACAAACAATATAGAAGACTAGAAGTTACATATAAATGGGAACACCTACAGAGAAATGACTGACTACACCTACAGAGAAATGACTACACACACACCTACAGAGAGATGACTACACACACACCTACAGGGAACACTTAATAGAACAAAGACAACTCATATATAATACCTACATAATCAAACTACACAATATAAATTATAGCACTGAGATACGACTACGTGACTGCACTACTATTGACAATGAATGAATGGATGGATAGAGTTTGAGAAATGCTACCTAGTGTTGCCGTTCGGATTTCTAAAGAATACAATGCGAATTTATGGCCAATGGTTCTATTGCAAAATTTAATGTTTAATTGATTGAAAGTAAAATATAGAATGGATTGCTGACCAGCACAGCTAGATATAGACTAGCTAGCTATATCTAAAAAAAATTATTTTTAGCTAATAGTATTCGTTGCTAGCAAAAGCTAATTGGTCTGAACATATCTAGCTATCACTCCACCCAAGTAATATAGTGTGGTTTTTCTTTTCATATCTCTGTTAGAATCTGATTTTTTTTTTCAATATTATCAAACCATCATAAATTCTCTCCAAAATATAAAATGTCCAAGTGCAATTGAAAAGCTTCAAATTCTTGTAATTATCTCACCAGACTAGTGGTGACTGATGGGAAAGAACCTCCTTTATAACCTGCAGCCTACCATGCTAATAGTAATAATATTCAGAAGATGTATGCTAATCAAATAGTTTAAATTTTAGTTTTTTGCTTGGATTTAAAATATTTAAAAAAATTTTAAGATAAAGATTGTTCCATTAAAAAACAAAAGTAATAATTATATTTGATTTAGAATAGGCACCTAATTTTGACAGACTGTTGCATAATCAGTCTCCCTAGCTAGTGTATCAAATGACAGAAACAAATGAGGAAGCTCCTCCTGATTGGATTGAAAGTGTGAGCTCAGAAGTACATTTATTCACCAAAGAAGAAATTTTGAATAAAAATACTGGAGGTAAGGGTTTGGGTTTCATTATTTTACTAACCCTAATGGACTAAAAAATACTTCTTTCCAAATCTGTAGAAGGGCCATTAAGTTCCGTGTTTTTGCTATAACTTTTTTCTCTAGTCACCCATTGACCAGCTACCAAATTTAAAATTGATTTATTTGTTAAAATACCCTATAGTTCCTAACTATCTATATCTAGTTTTCAAAATAGGCTTCTATATTATTTAGGTATTACTCTCATCTGACATTGTATACTTTATTGAAGTGGAATATGAAGGAAGAAATAATATAGGTATGTATTTTTTGCATTGTATAATTCCTGCCATGCTATTACACCTCATTTCTTCCAATGCACAGTCATTAACTAGTGCTGCATAGAAATATATATTTAGATACTACAGCAAAGTAGTAATGAAACTTGGCGAGCTCATTGCCCTTTGAAGGAAAATGGCAATGCGCCAATTAACCGATGAACTTGAAGTAGAACAGCTGATATGTAGTCTAATCATTTTAGGTAACGTTATGTTAAAATTTTCATGTGATCAATGTTAAAGCTATAATATAATGTCTGTTGATCAGTGTTGATGTTGCTGATGATATTGTCTGTTGATCAGTGTTGATGTTGTCTGTTGATCAGTGTTGATGTTGCTGATGATCAGTGTTGATATTGTCTGTTGATCAGTGTTGGATGTTGTCTGTTGATCAGTGTTGATGTTGTCTGTTGATCAGTGTTGATGTTGCTGATGATCAGTGTTGATGTTGTCTGTTGATCAGTGTTGATATTGTCTGTTGATCAGTGTTGGATGTTGTCTGTTGATCAGTGTTGATATTGTCTGTTGATCAGTGTTGATGTTGTCTGTTGATCAGTGTTGATGTTGTCTGTTGATCAGTGTTAATGTTGTCTGTTGATCAGTGTTGATGTTGTCTGTTGATCAGTGTTGATGTTGTCTGTTGATCAGTGTTGATGTTGCTGATGATCAGTGTTGATGTTGTCTGTTGATCAGTGTTGATGTTGTCTGTTGATCAGTGTTGATGTTGTCTGTTGATCAGTGTTGATGTTGTCTGTTGATCAGTGTTGATGTTGTATGTTGATCAGTGTTGATGTTGTCTGTTGATCAGTGTTGATGTTGTCTGTTGATCAGTGTTGGTGTTGTATGTTGATCAGTGTTGATGTTGTCTGTTGATCAGTGTTGATGTTGTTTGCATATTAAAATATGTAGCTACTACATAAATAAAATGTATATATTTTATTCATTTGAACATTATTTTCCTTAAATTATATAGACTAGTTTAATGATAAGATATTTTTTCCCTCTTTCAAACAGTTTTTAAAATCAATTTTCTACTAGCTATTTAGTAGCTAAATTATATCCTAGAAAATAGAAACTGTATATTATCTGGCTTAGCCTCTTAGGTTTAGATACATACCCTAGAAAGTATAATTTGAAATGCTTTCCACAGCAAATGTATAGAATGCATCACATTTTATGTTGTGTTTCAATGTATTAGAAAATATTTACTTTGACAAATAACAATTGCTTTACACATTTAAGTGTTTGTTATAAGCTATCAGAGATCAGGTTATCATTCTGATGGTAGATATTTACTATATGCTTCTCCAGATAGTTACTATAATAATAATTGTTGTTCATTTCATTTTATCAGCTGATGTAGTTAACTAGTTACAGAAAATTATGGGTGCTGGTTTAAACTGGAGGTTTTAAATCATTATTGCCGATCACCCCTCATTATCCTGAGGCTACCTCTAGGTAGGCCTTCTTTTTGTTATATTGTAGTATTTAGGTTTTTTTTTTTTCTTTGTTTAGCTTTTTCAAGCTTTCCTTTGTATCTATCCTCAACTTCTTCCTCTTTCTTCTGCCTTGCTGTATCCATGGGTAAGCAGACTGACTGTGTAGGTCTCTTATCCATGGGTAATCAGACTGACTGTGTGGGTCTCTTATCCATGGGTAATCAGACTGACTGTGTAGGTCTCTTATCCATGGGTAATCAGACTGTCTGTGTGGGTCTCTTATCCATGGGTAATCAGACTGACTGTGTGGGTCTCTTATCCATGGGTAATCAGACTGACTGTGTAGGTCTCTTATCCATGGGTAAGCAGACTGAGTGTGTAGGTCTCTTATCCATGGATGTCTATTCTTGCTATCCATGCGCTGGGAGGACATTGGTGTGTTACCTGTGGTAGCCGAGTAGTGCATGGAGAGTACTTTCACTTTCCCTTCTTTATGTCTCTTTTGATCACCTCGCATTGGATACAGACAACTTTACACACCTAAAATATTAATACTTACATTTAACATTACTATGATTTTCATTTAAACACAGATACAGTTATCTGATAATTATGAAATAAAGTTCACTGTTTTATCTTCATTTAGAAATAAAGTTTTATTGTTTGACATCTAGGCAAAGTTCTCTTATACTCTCATTAATTGATAAAATTCTTCCTTTCTAGATTTTCTGAAAGTTTGAATAGATTTATCTTATTAATTGTTTAGAGTATTAATGAAGAGAATCAGATGATTGAGTGGTGAGTTTGAACTAACATGGGAGAGTCGGATGATGATGGTTTTTATTGCTCTCTTGGCACCCATGGTCAGACTGTCCTGGTGAATCCATACACAGATGGTAGCTACTCGGTGTCAATTCTTATTAGTCTTAACTCCTTTAGTTAATTCTGAAGTAGTGACTTACCTTTCTTGCTTGTTCTTTTACTCTAATTTCTTTAGCTTGCTTCTATCTATTGTGTTCTGTTGTTATTAATTGCTTTCTTACTTTAACAAATGCTGCTTCTGGCACTTTATAAGATAAAGCTTGTATGACGTCATTATGTTCTAACATTCCTCATATTCAATTGATATCCATTTCAACATTGCTAAAATACTATAATTTTCTAATACCTAAATTGATAAATAAATCAGGTACATTCTCATAATTTGTCATAATAGCTTTCTCTTTTCAAGAGTGTATTAAATTTACAGTTTTCACTCAACAATCAGCTGCTATTTTTTCTTAACCTTTGATTTTGATTTTGCTAATTTTTGTTCAATTTAGAAATAAACTCAATGCTATAAAGTCAAATACAGTGCATAAATGAATCGATAATCCTTCTAGAAAATAAATATGTTGTGAATCATCAAATAGTGAGTTAAAATATTTGATGTATTTGCTAACTTTGATAATTATTCACAGTTTTTGATGCAAGAAAATACTGTAATAATTTCATTCACAAGAAAACTTTGCTGCACTTCTTGAATGCTAACTTTGCATAAGCATGATTACAATCTCCCAATGCGCCTTTCCGAATGAAAACATTATTTTTTCCTTTTCAGCCGTGCTATCTAGATTTGAGTTCACTTACCCTCCTTTCTTTGACTGCTTAAATGCATCAGAGACAAAGAATGAGACTCTTGGCTACACTGTGGATGAAGATGGAGACCTGCTAGTCAAGAGAAGGGGTGACTCTTCTAAGAGAGAGGGAGTTGTGATCATAGGTACCCTGGTGTATTTTCCATCTGTCATAGATTTTGATCTTAGTTTTTGTCACAATTAACCCTTTACAATCAGATTTTTTTTTTTTTTTTTTTTTTTCAAAGCTAAAATTTTATAAACTTGCTACTTCTAATGTGTCTATTTAGCTACTTATTTATAAATAGTTGATATATTTACTAACTTCAATAAGATTTTTAAATTTTATGATTTTTTTTTCCATTTGTGACGCTACAGTTACATTTCTCACTAGGCTTCACACATTCAATTTTTCACAGTAGCTATAGTCCTTTATTTTTATGTGACTAATTCATCAGACAGGGTCGTAAAGGGTTAGCTGTGGTAGGTGACTTTGATCGGGGAGCCACTCTACTTGTGGGATGTTTCTTTCAGTCCCTTGTAGCTATTTCAATTTTTTTATGTCAGCTATATGGTCAACTATATGGCCAAAGCAAATGTTAAACCCTTACTAAAATCAAAATTAAATTGTCACAATTAAAGGAACGTTGCAATTCCCAAACCATTCTGACCTTTAGAAATATCCCATTAACCTATTATAACATATGTTAGCACCCACTTTAAATTCAAAATGTCATCTTTTTGTGAGTAATTAAAATTTTGAGAGTGTAAAACTAGAATTAGTTTTTACTGACAACACATATCATTATGTAATTTTTTCAGCTATATTTGTTTTCATCCTTATATTTTAATTCTTAAAATGGTATCTCTTAGATTCACAGTGGTTCCTAAACTTATTGTCATTTCCCCTGCACTCTTTTCAAGCATCCCGAATGTGTATGAGAGAAAGAGCAGTTAAATGCACTTGAGTTATTTACCAATTCATTTCTCAAATGTACTGATAAAGTTACAGAGTAATTGGATTGAGAGCGGTTAGGAACAAATAGAGAACTATAGTTTGCTCTTTTAATATTATTTCCCCCCTATCAGTGTCAAAATTTCCCGCAGTTAAAGAACCACTTAATTTAGAAGAAAAAAACACTATAGGGCCTACTTTTTTCACGAGAATATAACCTGCAGGTATCATGGATACCAACTAAAATAAATAATATTTATATCCCTTTTTCTAATATTCTCGTGAAAAAAGTAGGAGGAGCTTAGCAAAAAGTCTGGTGGAAAGACTTAAAAAACCCTACGTGTGTATGACCCTTTAACTTTAAGGTAGCTAATCAGAGCCACCTCCACTGCATTTCAGAGCACCAGCAAAGTACAAGTTTAGATCTCGTGGGAGAGCAGGTGTGGAGGGGTGCCTTCTTCTTAGCTGACTACATCCTACACTGCAGTCAGGATGGTAAAGCCTTTCTACCTACCTTGTCTCAAGGTGAGGGGTGATTTATTAGTGACTTTTCAATACCTTAGTAAGGCAAAATGAACTCTGCTTCTGATAAGCAATAAAGGAACCACTAAATATAAAAAATGAACTCATTATCATTGAGAATTTGAGATATAAGTATTCATTATTGTAGTATGAAAAAAGTAAGTCTGTTACTTGAATTATATCAATAACGGAACCGCATAATCTGAAAAATAAAATCATCAAGTTAATCCAAAAAGGAATTTATAATTGTTACAATTATTTTTTTATTTGTTGATGTAGATATACAATTATTGTGTAATTAGGTAATACCTTTTTAGTTTATTAGAAGTCAGCAATAGTAATATCACCAGGCAAGTTGTTGTACTTTTAGTTTGATGTTTCTTGTGTCTCACAGTTATATTGCTTCAAAGTTATGTAGTGTATAGCTAGATAAAATACAATGATTAATAGAAAGTAGCTATAGGAGAAATACTGTGAGAAATAACAACTGTTAGGGTGAGCAGAGTATGTTACTGTAATTATTAGCTACTGTATATTGTATTACTTTACATTATATATTCATTATTATATAATTATTCTAAATGTGAAATTACCTATTTCTGTCTGGCTCTTTATATCTGCAGTTGAAAATAGAAATTACTTAGCTAGATATCCCAATGTGGTATAATTTTCCCTACTCCATTAATAACTAGAACACCATTTGCTCATAGTTACGATTCATTTTAAAACTCTTAATTTATAAATGCTTGAGTTATATTCATTATATCATTATTATAACTCTATTAGTTGAAGCTTTTATTGAACCATAATACAAAAGAAACTGCCTCTGTTAAGTTTATCCCTTACAATAGGATGACAGCAAAAGAGAAAAACAATTTGAATTGTTTGACTTCTCTTATGTTACCCAATAAACTGGTGAAAAACATTTCTATAACAGGCAATGAAAGCAGCACTGGTATAACCAGAAAATGAACGAAATGATAGCAACCGAAGCTTTTCTTGGTCTGATAATTTCCCGTGTTTTGTTCAGAATATTAGACTGATAATTAGCGTTAAAATACTAACGCATAGATGTTTTTAATTTCCTTGCATCTTTTTCCAGAGAGTGCATCAGATGACTCTGAGTCTAGTTCCCCTCTTCCCCTTCCCCCCCATCAGCTGATGTCTCTCAAAGACGCCAAAGTTCTCGAACTGGCGTCAGGTGTTGGTGTGACATCAATAGTGGCGGCCATTGTTGCTAGAAACGTCATAATCACAGGTGAGAAATATTACACCTGATGTGGAAAAGAAAAATAATATAGCTAGCTATCTTTTTGTTTGTTTGAAAGGAAATTAGTTTTAGGTAGAAACTTTTTTTTAGCTTAAAATCCAACTGTAGCTTTTTTTAAACTAAAGTGTGAATAAACTTATTTGGGAACATTATTAATAGAATAATATGGAACTATTTCTTTTGCAAAGGCTTATTTAATTATATAATTGCACCATCTAGCAGTGAAAACGTCACGCTCCGTGCGTGCGTTTGTCACGTTTGTGTTCATAATATTTGTCACCACATATACAGCAACGCCATCTAGCGGTACAACTGACTATTTACCCCTTTCCACAAACCTTAAAGGGGCAGTAAACTTTATAAAAAAAATGTCATTTTTTCTAATAAAACGATTGCTTAGTAAGAATAAAGCATTCATGTAGAATTGTTATGTTCAATAAAATCTAATAATGGAAATATATCAATTTGTATATAATTAATTTCTTAACAAATACTAACGGCGATGGCGCCACAATCAATGTCGCCATCTTGTAAACAAACAAATGGAGATAAGTTTCTATCTAGATTCTAGCTTAAGTGAAGAGATGGCTTTATTTTTAAAGTTGTGCCTTCTTGTCTTGAATCTTTTAACCATTTTAATGCAAAAAAGGTTAATTACTGCATACATAAATTAATATGAAAACAACAAATATACTTACGTACATACTAATGAGTGGTAATACTTCCACTAGGTGTCGCTAATTTTATTATAGACTTTTTATATGAACATTTTAAAAATATACGAGCATTAAAATATTACATGATTAAATATTCTGAATCGATTTAAAACAAATTTGGTGATTCTTTGATTTTGACTTTACTATCCCTTTAATTTCTCAGCAGTTTCATTGCAATATGTTGCAAATAATGTAGCTACGTCAAATAATTAATTTTATTAAATGAAATTTGGAAAAGTATCAAAATTATAAATCAATCCAACAAAATATTTGATTATAAACACAGTGTGATGTCATTAGCCACACTGCTTCTTTTTGAATATTTATGCTTTTTGTTTTTTTAAACTTCAAATTCTTTATTGTTATTGAAGTGAATTTAATTGTCTTACATCTTCAAACTAGCTAATTGAAAGTTACCTCACTGTGATGTATTTACCACTAATGTAGTAACTAATTACAGCCTACACATTAAAGAAATGAACTACAAACCATGATGTAGGTTAATAGAAAATAAACTTTTTGGACCATTAATACAAATAATACTAATGGGGCTTTAGCCATTATTGTTTCTTTTTTCAATATTTCCTAATTGTGTTTTCTAATTCGTTATCCTTACTTTCCAGATGTGGACAGGGGTAATATTCTCAAATTGATATCCGTTAATTTGGATCACAACAAATCGCTGACATCGGCAAAAACAGATGTTTGCGAAATAGACTTCTGCAACCTGTCCACACTGTACAACATTAAAGATAAACTGGAGGGAGTGTCCGTTATTCTTGTGGCTGATGGTAATATTATAAGCACACACATTAAAAGCAAACTAATTTAATTGATTTATACCATTCATGCTAAAGGTAATAAATTTTGCTAGTTAATACCTGCTAGTTACTTATTATTAATATTCAATTTAATATTAGCAGACGAAACTGTCGTAGCCAATAGTAGCTACCTTTTAATGTTGAAAAAATAAAACTGAAAAGTTAAACCAGGGTTAGTACTCAAACAGACTTCAAGCGGAGCGCCATTAATGTTGTTTGGTATTCGTATTCAGAGACGCTTGGCTGTTCACACTGCGAGCGGAGTGGCGCTCCAAATAAACAATAACATTAATAGCGCTCCGCTCCGCTTGTTTTTATACTATATTAGTACACAAACTGTGCCACGCACCTTTTGCATACAATAACACTTTATTAAAAACAGTAGCATTAATTTCCAAAAAAAAACATGACTCAAACCGCCGAACCCTTGGAACTGACTAACTGAACCCCTTTGATTCAATCGAACCCAGGTTAAGAACCACTGACTAAAACTAAAAAGATAATGTTTTTATTACCTTAGCAGATTGCGGAAGCTTATGTTTTAGGCGGCATTTACAGGGTGGGGCGTAAGTTTGGAAGCAATTTTTCAAACATTAATATAATTCTTAAAAATAAGTTCCTAAGTAGGTGATAGGGTTTGAACTATAGTAGAGACACTACATTATGACGTGGCAGTGTTATTTTTTACAAAAATTTAGTCAATTCAAAAATATCAGGCAAAAGAGAAGCCATTATTGCTCTACACCGTGCCGGGAAGTCAGATTCCGTCATTTCAAAGACTCTCTCAATAGCAAGATCGACTGTTTGGAAGTGTGTGAAGCGTTTTAATGAGAGAGGAGA
Organism: Caprella mutica; assembly: GCA_947561585.1. Taxonomy (NCBI): domain Eukaryota; kingdom Metazoa; phylum Arthropoda; class Malacostraca; order Amphipoda; family Caprellidae; genus Caprella; species Caprella mutica. Next base: position 326,504 of record CANNZV010001516.1, read on the forward strand.
CTTGACTGATCGTCCAAGAAGTGGTAGACCACGCTCACAACGCACCAAACAACTGATAAAATGTGCCCGAGAGAGAGATCAGGAGGAACCCGAAAAGGTCAATACGATTGTTAGCCAAAACAGCTAATGTGAGTCCCAAAACAATGAGAAGAGTTGTCAAAGAAGACCTAAAGATGTCCTCTTTCACCCTCCAAAAGAGACAGACTCTGTCAGAAGCTGTAAAGAAAAAGAGATTGGAGAGAAGCAAAGCACTTCTGAGAGAATTGAAGTCTGGCACGGCTGGTGAAATTGTTTGGTCTGACGAAAAAAATTTCACAGTGGAAATGGCTCAAAACCGGGAGGAATGACAGAATAATTCGTAAAAGTGCAAAAGACATCCCATACAACCAAAAAACTGTCCACAGAACCATGAAACCTGCTTCAGTAATGGTCTGGGCCGCCGTTTCAGAAACTTGGAGATCTCCTTTAATTTTTGTGGAACAAGGCGCCAAAATCAGTGCTAAATGTTATATTGAGAATATTTTGACGCCAATGTTGGAGTCAGCTAAGGATCACTTCAGTAATGACACTCTATGGATATTTCAGCAAGACGGCACGACTTCACATACTGCAAATGTCACTCAAAACTGGTGCCATGACCATCTTCCACGGTTTTTGGTCCAAAGAAATGTGGCCTCCCTGCTCCCCAGATGTTAATCCTATGGACTTTTCGGTATGGTCCATTCTTGAATCAAAAGCCTGTGGTAAAGTCCATCGCAGTGTGGATGATTTAAAGCGTTCGCTCCAGAGATCTTGGAAGGAAATTTTACAAGAACAGTTGCGTGCCGCAGTAGGAGGAATTCGGAGGAGATTTGAGGCTGTTATTAAAAATAAGGGGAGACATTTTGAATAAATTTATGATTTTTGAATTCTTTAAACCCTTATGTAATAATACATAACTGTAAATTATTAAATATATCTTTCGTTGGATTATAATATGCACTTTCATTTGCTTCCAAACTTACGCCCCACCCTGTATTTATTTGTAATCTTATTATTTGCATAACTAAAAAGGTATTCAATTGCCTGAAATTTGGTAGGATGATTGGTCACTTTATCCAGAAACCAGTTTATTAGATTCTGGGAGGCGAAGGTATGCGCTCTACAAGTGCTCTTCTTCTAGTATGGTTTGATAGGTGTCTATAGGGTAAATAATTTACTTTAGTCCTACTAGTTATTTTCTTTTCAGTTATCTACAACAACTCTCTGACAGACTCTTTCTTTGCTGCTGTGCACGAGATAATGAGTTGTCCTCCCAACAAAACCCTGCTAGTGGCATTGGAAAAAAGGTGAGACATTTTACCAAAGGGGAGACATTTTACCAAAGGGGAGACATTTTACCAAAATGGAGACATTTTACCAAAATGGAGACATTTTACCAAAGGGGAGAGACATTTTACCAAAGGGGAGAGACTTTCTCTGTGAGATCACCTGTAGCATAGCACCACCCTCTTCTCAAGAAATTTCTGAAATTTTGAGATCAATCCAAACTATAGGTCAAAAGTTTTGACCTGGTCATTTTTAGGTCATGCCTGAGGCATTTTCATTTTCCTTGGACATTAACTAGAGTAAAAATTGTCATAAATATAAAAAGTTATACATATTTAGATTCAAAATTGCGCAAGGAATCTAAATATGTAAGTTATGGAACTCTAAGTTGAATAACGAACATTTTACCCTCGGACAAAATTTGAGGTCACAATTTTCCTCCGTCGGCATTAATTATGAAAGAAAAATGATGAGTGTGAAAAATGAAGGCACATTTACTAGCTATTAGGAGGTACAATAAAAAGTTTGCTTACCTATGTTGTTATAAATGCATGTAACTTACTTCAAACTGAATACAATAATCATTAAATTTCCTAACAAATAAAATTGAAAGTATTAACGCACGCTCTGTATTTAGTCTGGTCAAACTAGAAAAAAAATATATTTGTTTTCTAATTTTTACATATGTTACTTTGTAGGTGTTTTATATCACAGAAAAAAAGTTTACCACTTCATGTCATTGGATTTGAAAGTTATTGAAGAACTTCATTTTGAAGGGTTTAAAAACAGTGTTTCAATATCCGTGGA
>CANNZV010001517.1:0-86014 GCA_947561585.1 Caprella mutica
GAGGAAGATATATCAAATCTAAAAAGGGAATTTAACTGTCAGCACTTATAATAGTATGTATCTTATATAGCGTGAGGTTTTCATTTATATATATATTTAAACTTCACAACCTGATTTTTATTGTTAGATATAGAGTATTTCAGCTGTACTTCAATGTAACATAAAAATATTGATTATCACGGTACGATAATCATTGTGAAATATTTCCTATTCCCTCTCACTAGGAGATCGGAACGGAATGTGTATCTGTTTATTTATCTAATTTATTACTGGTAAGTATGTTTCAGTAACAATTTCAAAAGTATTTCCATATAATGTATATATTAAACTTAGACATTATGTATAGAGGAAAATAATTTACACATGTTAAAAATTGATACAAAAATGTGTATTTGGCAAATTCGTATTGAATGTCACAGATATTCATTGTTCAACTAAACATATAGCACGAAGACATAAAATTAATTACATTTTGATATTAATATTCTAGGATTTCAGACAAACACCTAATAATACATTGATACTAAAACATAATTTCAAACTAAGTTCTGGTATAACTAGGATACAGTAATATAAAGGGTATGGTAACTCACAATACCTCGAATTTCCATGTTAATATCGAGAAGTTTAAAGTCAATTTATAATTTTTCCGTGTGATAAATAGTTAAAATAGAAATTAGACATTTAATTTAAACGTATGGATACAAATCAGGTTTGTTCATATTATTCTCTTCTTTTACTTATCTACAAAATAAGAAATAGAGTCTTAAACATACAATGTAGGGAGCCTAAACCAGTGCTAGTAAAATAGTCATGTGATAGAATAATGTATGATTAGATCTAACTCTCATCTTTACTATAACAGAATATAGAAAACAGGAAGTTACTTTATCTCAATCCTGGTAGTCTGTACAATGGGTAAATTTCATTCTTCGAATAGGCCTAAGGGATTTTTTGACTTAGCACATCGTTTTAGAACCAGTACATTAATACCTACATAATACTAAAATACTCAAAATTATATACATTATACTAATATACTGAGTACTGACCTTTGTTCAATGAAATCACTATAACAGTATTACACATTTATTCAAGATGGCGTGATACAATCAGATAAATGGAAGGAATTTTAGCCGATAATTACTTGTCATCATTAACCAAAAATTGTAAATGTTAGTATTGAAAACGTTGAGGTTCTTTCTTAAAAACAATTTATTAAATAAAAGTTCATTTATGTTAAAAACTATGTTTGAAACATTAGATATATATTTTGATTCACATATTTCATTATTCATTGAAATTGAAATGATTTTGATGTTCCCATTTTTCGAATATATATTTTTCTTTCATGTCGGAAATTTCCTGTTTATAAACAATTTCCTTTGATATATGTGAATTGTATATACAATTATACATATCAATAAGGTATTTGATATGAACATTTTAAAAATAGGGTGCCGGGCAGGCTGGCCAAAAGACATTTGGCCAACAATCATTTGGCCCGAAAACTTTTCCAGAACGGATTAATTTGGTTGACAGATATTTTGTTTGTAATTTATTTTTTGTAAAATTAATATCTTTGATACAAACTATTTTGTTTTGAAATTATTTAGTTTGAACATTTATCACAACTGTATATCAAAAGTAGTTAAGGTATGAGATCAAGTAACACGTGGTGATTTTTCCGTTAGTTTCTTATTCAGCTTATAGCTACATGGTGGATTAGGATGGAGAAGAAACAACCTCTTTTCTGTTCAGTATTGGATGAGTCTTAACGTGAACAGTCTTTGTGGTGATACAGTTAGTCTGTTAAATATATTTCTCTAATTTAAAGTGGTAAAGTGCTATAAGTAAGAACAACAAAAAACACAAGGTAAGTTTCCATCAAATTATATATAGGTAAACAATTGTGATTTATATTGTATTATCGGAGAATTTAATTGTGACTACACTTGAATAAATAACCCTGGAGATTCCAATCAATATTTTGAAATAAGATCTCCTCATATATCTAGTATCATCGAAATATATTTATTCCTGGTAATAATACAAGTTTTTATTACACAAAGTTGTAATATAATGGTAATACAACAATTTATTTTTTCAAAATCATCTATATTCAGGAGATTTATGTATGTACAGTTGTACACAAAAGTTCATTAATCGAAACACGTGGGTTTTGAATGTCTGAGACTCGTTCTTGTACACTGAGTTTCACGTCAGCCCAAGTCATGGCAGACGAGATTTTTAACAAATTGAGACATTGGAGATCCTGAATGGGTTCCACATACGTAAGATATTCCGACTAGGCTTGTCATGAAAATAAGGAGAAATATCATTTAACACGTTACGAGCGTATTGACCCACCGGTGGGTCAACACTCATTTTTCACATGCAAGTAACTAATTAATGTGTAATGATTCATCAATGAATCAGCATTTTTATGGAATTTTATATCTAGAATCGTATATTACCAAATAAAACACTATATCTTCCAATACGAAGTATCACACCGCGTATCACGTCACTTGTGGTGACGTCATACGAGGGAAAGTGTTAAACTAAGTTTGGAAGGGTTAATGTCTAAACATAAAATAATGTGCAAAGAAATTCATCAAATAATCACACTTGTATAACTTTTCGCTTGAATTTTTGTTATTTTAGGAACTTTTTCTCATATTTTTACTACATTTTTTTATCTGACATGAAAATGTTCGATAGTCAGAAACTGTACAGTGTGGGTAATGTATAAGAAACATAATGTAGGTTATAACCATGGGTGATACTTATAAACTATAATTATAATTTCTGAACTATTAAAACTAATTATAATACCTTTTATATATATTTTTAAATTAGTTTTATTTAAAAACATACTCAAAATTCTTTCACGCAAGTCAAAATTCCTATAGAAATCTTTTTATTTCTTAAATTTTTTCTCATGCATAACATATTACAGTAAACAGACCAGAAATTAATCAAAAATAAGCAACGTTATTAATTACATAAAACATTTTCGAACTCGACTTTCATCTGCATTGAGTTTAGAAGTATGGATATAGCTACAAAATTCATTACTGATCTTAAACATCACCTCAATTCATTGTGAAGTGGCTTTCTTTTAAAGTTCTGTATTTTTGTTCTGTGTTTTCGTTTCTTGTTCTGAATTTTTTCTTCTGTGTTTTCTTTTCTTATTCTGCATTTTTTTGTCTTTTGTTTTCTTTTCTTGTTCTGCATTTTCATGTTCTGTGTTTTCTTTTCTTATTCTGTATTTTCTTGTTCTGTGTTTTCTTTTCTTGTCCTGCATTTTCATGTTCTGTGTTTTCTTTTCTTGTTCTTTTTTTCTGTTCTGTGTTTTCGTTTCATATTCTGAATTTTTTTATTCTTTGTTATCTTTTCTTGTTCTGTATTTTTTTTGTTCTTTGTTTTCTTTTCTTGTTCTTTTTTTCTGTTCTGTGTTTTCGTTTCATATTCTGCATTTTTTTATTCTTTGTTTTCTTTTCTTGTTCTGTATTTTCTTGTCTTTTGTTTTCTTTTCTTAATCTGAATTTTCATGTTCTGTGTTTTCTTTTCTTATTCTGTATTTTCTTTTTCTGTGTTTTCTTTTCTTGTTCTTTTTTTCTGTTCTGTGTTTTCGTTTCATATTCTGCATTTTTTTATTCTTTGTTTTCTTTTCTTGTTCTGTATTTTTTTTTGTTCTTTGTTTTCTTTTCTTGTTCTTTTTTTCTGTTTTGTGTTTTCGTTTCATATTCTGCATTTTTTTATTCTTTGTTTTCTTTTCTTGTTCTGTATTTTTTTGTCTTTTGTTTTCTTTTCTTAATCTGAATTTTCATGTTCTGTGTTTTCTTTTCTTATTCTGTATTTTCTTTTTCTGTGTTTTCTTTTCTTGTTCTTTTTTTCTGTTCTGTGTTTTCGTTTCATATTCTGCATTTTTTTATTCTTTGTTTTCTTTTCTTGTTCTGTATTTTTTTGTCTTTTGTTTTCTTTTCTTAATCTGAATTTTCATGTTCTGTGTTTTCTTTTCTTATTCTGTATTTTCTTTTTCTGTGTTTTCTTTTCTTGTTCTTTTTTTCTGTTCTGTGTTTTCGTTTCATATTCTGCATTTTTTTATTCTTTGTTTTCTTTTCTTGTTCTGTATTTTTTTGTCTTTTGTTTTCTTTTCTTAATCTGAATTTTCATGTTCTGTGTTTTCTTTTCTTATTCTGTATTTTCTTTTTCTGTGTTTTCTTTTCTTGTTCTTTTTTTCTGTTCTGTGTTTTCGTTTCATATTCTGCATTTTTTTATTCTTTGTTTTCTTTTCTTGTTCTGTATTTTTTTTGTTCTTTGTTTTCTTTTCTCAATCTGAATTTTATTGTTCTTTGTTTTCTTTTCTTGTTCTGTATTTTTTTGTTCTTTGTTTTCTTTTCTTGTTCTGTATTTTTTGTTCTGTGTTTTCATTTCTTGTTTTGTATTTTTGTACTTTGTTTTCATTTATTGTTTTGAATTATATTGTTCTCTGTTTTCTTTTCTTGTTCTGTATTTTTTAGTTCTGTTTTTTTCTTTTCTTATTCTGCATTTTTTTTGTTCTTTGTTTTCTTTTCTAGTTCTGTGTTTTATTTTCTCATTATGCATTTCTTTGTTCTTTATTATCTTTTCTTGTTCTTTGTTTTCTTTTCTTGTTCTGTAATTTTTGTTCTTTGTTTTCTTTTCTTGTTCTGTGTTTTCTTTTCTTATTCCGTATTTTTTTGTTATTTGATTTCTGTTCTTGTTGTGCATTTTTTTGTTCTTTGTATTCTTTTCTTGTTCTGTATTTTTTAGTCTTTGTTTTCTTTTCTTGTTCTGTATTTTTTGTTCTCTGTTTTCTTTTCTTGTTCTGTACTTTTTGTTCTGTGTTTTCTTTTCTTATTCTGTACTTTTTTGTTCTTCGATTTCTTTTCTTGTTCTGCATTTTTTTGTTCTTTGTTTTCTTCTCTTGTTCTGTAAATTTTGTTCTTTGTTTTCTTTTCTTGTTCTGTATTTTCTTTTTTTGTGTTTTCTTTTCTTGTTCTGTGTTTTCATTTCTTATTCTGTATTTGTTGTTCTTTGTTTGCTTTTCTTGTTCTGTACTTTCTTTTTTTGTGTTTTCTTTTCTTGTTCTGAATTTTTTGTTGTGTTTTCTTTTCTTGTTCTGTATTTTCTTGTTCTTTGTTTTCTTTTCTTTTTTTGCATTTTCTTGTTCTTCGTTTTTCTTTTCTTGTTCTGTATTTTCTTGTTCTGTGTTTCCTTTTTTTTCTGTATTTTCTTATTCCGTAGTTTTTGTTCGGTTTTCTTTTCTTGTTCTGTATTTTTTTGTTCTATTTTTTATTCTGTTTTTTTTTTTCATGTTCTTTATTAACAAGTTCTGTGTTTCCCTTTCTTGACCAATTGTTTCTTGTTTTGTGTTTTATTTTCTTATAATAATTTATAACATTTCATTTTTAATTAATTTTTTTTTCAAGTAAACCATTGAAAAAATTAGACTAGTTATTTCTTGTTTGGAATGAATGAATATACATTATAGTATTACGTATCTTCTTTTATTATCAGTTTTTTAATATTGATTTTTTTGATAGATTAAGCAAGGAAGGTTTACTAAGAATCTATTTATTGTTTAGAACTTTTAAACTTTTACAAGTTTTATAGGTAACGGTTTAGGTAGCCAATTATGATATTAATATCAGTTTTGTCATAGTTTTGTATTAGTCAGATATACGTCATCCCTTTTCTTTGTTTAGGTAGCTCATAAATTTGGAGGGTGAAGGCCGAAAAGATAAGCTAAGGAGAACATACGAAATAATAGACAGATCTATCAATCTTTTAAATATGAATTAATTCAATTTATGAAAAAAATATAATAGTGTAAATTCAACAATAAAGTTCCACTGACCAACATTCAAGATTCTGTTTGATTCTCCTTCAAACATATATATGATGAAACTGAAATTAGGGATTATATTATGTTTGTAATATAAATTTTATTTTGTATATATTATCTATCACCCTAGTTTTTAAATGTACCAATATATATTCAAATTTAAATCAGCGAAAATAATAGGGAAAATCAAAGAATAAATTTGACACGTACTGAAATAAAATGATTAATTATTATCGATATATTTTAATATAAAAAAGAAATTTTACCAATATGAAACTTTCTGAAACTGTATAATAATCTCTATTGAAACTATTACAGGATAAATTTTAAAGATAATGTGTTTCAACTAAATTTTGAAAATAGAGTTAATTAAGCAGGTAAATTGCGGTACATTAACTAACTCCGATGTGAAACCACAGACACACCATTAAAAATCATAACTTCAGAACTAACATAAGATATATAAATCATAACACGCATATGGTTTCTCTTGATATGCAGCATCTTAATATAAATTCGGTTCAGCAGGTCTCTGATTTAAATTGACTCCAAAGAAATAGACACTAAAAACACGCTTGTCATATTGCTGCTTAATATTAACCTTTTCAATAATGAAACCTAAAATAATATATTTTTTATCAAACATCAAAATCTGAACTTAGTGTTTCTGTTGACAACAAGCTAAATTTATCAGTGTTGCCACAGGTTGATGTTCCAATACCAGCGTCATATTCTGTCCCGTTTAACCAGTTAAATATTTAATTCCTATATGATGGCCGGATTGTTAATTGTTTTAAATTTAAAAGGAAGATTTGTTCATTTATAATATTATAATTATCAATTACCTAGACTTAGAAATACATTTTAGAATAAACTGCTTATTTATGCTGTTCATTCGTATAGTTATTTCAAAATGGTGGAATCTTCCACGGTGGAATTTTCCTCATCCTGCATTTACAGGCCACGGTTCAAAGATATGGGTTTCAGTTCATTTACGATATAGGACTGTTGATTCGTTGACTACAACGGTGCTATTGTTACAACTAAAAAGTTGCAGCTGTTTGTATCAATGATGATTTCTAAAAATATTTAACTTGGGAGTAAATATCCAATTGCGTCGTGTTGAAATTTTCGTACTTACTGGTGACTAGATTCTGTACATCCGTTAACTTCTGAGACTCATTGATGTTTCGGCTCTATTTAAGTTAGCATAGGATGAACAGAGATAATTTACAAGTGTACTTTTTCAAACAATCATGATAATGGATAAAACAAAGAATATAAACTGAGTACATACCATATACCTATATTATTATTATATACATTAAACTACTTTATATCAAAACTTTTAGGCATCACCTTTTTTGTCCGTTTAAGTTCATTATTTTGCGTCGAATGAACGAATTTTCCGTGGGCGAATTTTCCATGGTCTCATGCTGAAACAATTTCAAAAAATTTATTGTTCCACTACTAGTTATAGTTTTCAATCTAATTTTTACTCTATATTTTCAATTATTTTGTTTACTAAAAGCTTCTTCTTTTTCAGACACTAAGTTCGTCTCTTTTCTTACTTCAATCTCCGATAAGAAATTAAACATCGTTGTAATTCTTCAGTTAAGAAGATTCCAGTTGCAAAGTTTCAGATAAACAAACGCCACTTATCTTCAACTAAGAAGAAGGTACACTTATACCAAGGTATGTACTGCAGAAAGGTATACCAGTATTACTGCTAGGATTTATTCAAATTTTACAGTTTGCATTAATTCAACCCTTCACTTCGAAATGTATCATATGGGATACATTATTAGATAAAATAAACAAGTAAATTATTCTATCAATCCTGAATATATATTTTTATTAAACGGTAAATAGCTTTCTTGCTCGTTCGCACAGATTTCATTTTGTTATTTTATCAATATATAAGATGTAATTTTTTCTATCAATGTTCAGATATAAATTGTTTTATTCATCATAATATCATAGAATTGTCTCATTGTTAGAAAAAATATCATTTGTTGGTAATATTGTACTCGGTGAAAAATGGAGAAAACTGAGTTAGGGCTTAAATAGCTGAAAATATTATTTAAGAATTAAAATTAATACTATATTCATCTTCTAACACACATCTCATTCAAAAATCGATTTAATATTCAATAATCGACTTCGATTTGTTTTAAAACTTCCTCTAGTATTATATTCCAAATTTTCTATTCACATAATAATGCTAATTTGAACATATTTCTTTAATTTGTCCTACAATTTATATCAGAAGAAAATTTATTCAACACATAATTTAAGAATCAAAACTGAACTTTGATTTTTCAAGTGATGATAATGTCTAATAATTTTCCTATCTAATCAATAATATTAAGAAAGTAATCTCTATTTGAAAAAGATGTGCACCAATAGTGGTAGTCATTATTTTCTTCATATGATATCCTAAAACTTGACAAGCTTGCATAATTTGAAGATCAATTCAGAATTATAAACATGTGAGGGATTATATTTTCCTTCAAATGGGCAGAAATTAAAAGAAACAAATACACATACATACACCACTCATATTGCATATTAGGCTCTATAAATATTAAATGGCCCCCTGCCAGAAGAAACAGACCTTCTTTAAATAATTAAAAAAAACATTATCTTCATTTAGACAATGAATATAATAAAAACAAAATATATGCTACTCTGCTATACGACCATGGCTCCTACCATTGCCAATGGTAGCTGTCACCAACCGACTGTAAAGTGCCTATAGCAGGTCACAGGGCAACACCCTAGCTATGGTCATCATACTTCTCCTTGACCGACGTCAGGATACTGTAGAAAGTATGAATCCGTAGAAAGAAAACTTTTAAACTATTATCTTCCTTTGTTCCAACTTTACATGTATGGATTATTTATATTGCAGGAATACTAATTTTATTTTCGTCGGTGTGGGCTTTTGTCGCTTTTGTCTGTGTAGGCTTTTGTCGGTGAGGGCTTTTGTCACCCTTTCTAATTATATATGTCCTTACACTTACAACTCTTAGACGGAAAAATCTATGAGTCAACATGGAAAATAAGTTCAACCCTTTTTAGATTTCGGGCATTAGAAGAACACTCCAATACACTAAAAAAAATAGTAGAGTAACTCATTACAAATTCAGTTAAGATACAATACTTTTCTTTACAAGAACACTCCAACACACTTTAAAAAAATAGTGGAGTAACTCATTACAAATTAAGTTAAGATACAATACATTTCTTTCATTCATACTACTTAATAATTATAACAATATGAATAATTAAAAGTATTTTCTTTTTCAGGAATTAAAATCAGCAAAAGAAAATTTATCAAGAAATCCTATTTACTTGAAGTATGGATTTGAAGATAAATCAAGAATCTCTGTACGGCTTCAGTTTGTTAGCCAAAAGAATTAGACAAGAACCTTTCTTTTTGGGGGTTAATGGTATTTCAGGAGAACCAATTATTGGAGGGTCATGGAAATTTCATTCTGACCCGGCATTGTGTGCTAATGAAGTGAGTGACGGTAATGGTCTGGAAGATATCGTAATATATCTCCTACATGTTAGACAATACCACTATAGCGGTAACTTTCTACCAAAAGAAAGTTTCGATATAGTACATAAAGTGATATCGAGAGTTTTTGAACGAATCGCCTCTGAAATTGTTCCTGAAAACCCAATAGATTTGGATACTGCAATGGCCGCGTATAACTTGATAACGGTATTTAGAGAAATTATTATAAATTCCTATTCTATTTTTTATCGTATCAATTCTATTGATGAGCTTCAAGAAAATTACACTTCACTCGATAGATTTCACTCGATGTTGTGCAGAGATTTCACGCACGGGTATGACAATATAAATCCCGCAATGGAAACCCTTTCTGCCAGTTGTTCGAACCTCAAACACAGTCTCATGGATGCCATCAGAATCACTAAGCACAATGATTTGAAAACCTTGAGTACTGAAATCGTAACACACTCAAATGAAAAGACATTTTTTGATATCTTTAATGGGGATAATGACGATCCATTTTTCAAAGAACCGTTAAGAGAGGTGATATTTTTAGAGGATAATGTTGATATCTCAGAATATTATAATTCTATCGATATTGAATTTGATGCATTACAAAGGGAACTTTCCAATAAAGCTAATGGTTTGAAAACTTTCAAAAGTCGTTCTGAAAATTGCATAATTACTAGCCATACTTTGAATAACTATAAAAAACTACAAAAATTGTGTAGAAATACGGAAATCAGTGTATCTGAAAATATGGAGAAGTTCAACAAGATCACGAAAGATTTTACGATTCATTATTGGAAGAGAAGATCAAACAAAACTGAACTGAATGAATGCATTTTGTTCAAACCTGAAGAAACTCAGTTTATATTCCAGTTTACGATTCTAGTATTGGAATATTTGAAAAACATTCCTAAAGGCAGTCAAGAACATGAACAATTGCTTCAAGAAAATTTTACGGAATTTGGTAATGTTTTAAATTCTCTCCGGTTCTTGGAAATTGACGATGCAATCACTTTGAAAACTTCTGCCATCCTCTCAAAAACTTTGGATGAACTGGTAACAGAGCCATCAGTTCAATGTTTCATCAAAAGAATGCCTGCAAAAATAATGCTTGTGACAAGTAGAATCACAAATTATATAGGAATGGTGAGGAAAAACCAAGAGTATGTCTCTCTATTAGAAAATCCTAATGTTCTTAAATACTCTCTAACAAACGTGAGTCCCATTGAACATGTTAATCAAATATCCAAGATTAGGATAGATAAGTGGACTGCAATTCTTAGTAACAGTTTACCTCTAGATAACTGTAACCAGTTCTACAACCAAGATGTATGTCCAGTTTGTCTCTGCGAACAGGAGAAAAATGATTCCTGTTTACTGTTATGTAAACACTCCATGTGTTCTTCTTGCACCAATAATATCATCGAAAGGAATCAAATGTAAGTTGAATCATATCTTTTTCTTTTCCTCTATTTTAACAGTAAATAAATCAAATGACTCATTTTAATATCTGAGAATCAGTTCTCGTATTCAGTATCTATATTTCTTACATCAACAACATTATGTTTATATTTTTCTTATTCATTTTTTTCTTTTCCAGAACTCTCTGTCCGGTTTGCCGGTATCCATTATGCGAATATTTATCAAGTGGAAAATTGGAAGAAATATCCATATCTCTCCTTCAGTAATTGCCAGTTGCATGTGAACATCTATAAGTAGTATCAAAGATTAATGTATGCTTCTATTGTTGTTCGATCATTACTTTAGATATTAGCTCATTTGTTAGAATGATTCAAATTACATTTTGAAGTAAATTAAAGTTACATGTATTATAGGTAGGTTCGTGTTTAATGTAGGTTCGTGTTTGTAATTTATTGTTATTTCACGAATATTTTTCATTTTAGTGTTAGATAAGAACTCAAGATACCAACTTCCATTACTCTTGTGCTCCATTTATCAACTGTTTTGTAACTGAATGGATCACTATTTTCAACAGTTCACTTTATAACGAAGGTAATAAGTAATGTATGTTATCATGAAATTATTACTCTTCACATTTTTACCACAAATTATTTGAACTATTATGTTACTAATTGGTAATTTGTAAATATTTTCTGACTTCTGTTTATTGGTAGTACTTTAGGTTTCATTTTTATAATTTAGGATTTTTTTTTAATTTAAATAGTATGACACATTCATGGGATAATTATTTCTAATACATTTCTAATCATTATTGGTGATTTCCAAAATATAATAAGTCAATGGTTATTTTATTTTGAATGTCATATTATTATGTGGAAATTATTACTACTAAATTATGATCATAAAATTTTAAAGTACAATTTTACTGATTGATAAATTTTAGGGTTGGAACAATATGCTTTTTAAATTTTAAATCTATGAATATTATAGACGAAACAGAATGAAATGGTATCGAATGCTCTAATATTGCAAAATGCTTCAATATTGTTTAATTTTATAATATTTTCAGGATCTATGATTTTAAAAGCATATAGTCACAACCTTAATAATTTGTAAATATTTCTCGACTTCAGTTTTTTATTAGCACTTTAGGTTTTTATTTGTATAATTTAGGATTGTTTTTAATTTTAATTTGTATGACACCTTTTTGGGAATATTATCAACTAGACATTTCAAATAATTGTTGTTGATTTTCATAATATATTATTTCCATTGTGTATTTTAGTAGGATGACATATAATGTAGGTATTATTAAGTCTTTAGAATTCATTTGTATTGTTTTATAAAATGTCCTATTTTCCATCTCTTTAAATTTTTTAGTCGCACTGTAACCAGTAACCAAGTACTTCACACTAGGTGCATTATAATTGTCTCAGTTTTTTTTACCGACCGTGTCTTTATTACAGCATTAGCTTTTGTTTCATTGTGAAAAAATACCAATTTGTAAAACTAATTAATTAACTTTTTGATTAGTACCTTAGTAATTTTATAATTATAGTTGTTTGTTAATTTCTCCTGTTTTTTACTCAACCTATTTTTACTACGTAATTTTAACTTATTGATAGAATAATAATAAAAATGATATTTTAGTAATTTAAAAAGTTTCAGTTGATTAAGCCATAATCTATAATTGATTATTTTGATTGTTTTTCATATTAAAAAACTCTTTTTCGTTTAAAATGATTATAGTTTAACTGGAAATACTTTAGCAAATGATATATATTCCTCATAATGATTATAGTTTGATATTGAAGATAGCTATGAATTCAACAAAGAAATAGAAATTAAATAATGAAGTATAATTCATATCGCATTACCATCAAAACTTTCAACTCACGAATTCTTTTGTTTAATTGTCACATTTATTATTTCATCATTTGTTTAAGTATTATTTAGAACTGGGGAAAAAAAATAAGATATTAGGCCATAATTAGTTTTATAAAAAGGTAAAGGTAGGCTTAGAATTGGATTTAATAAAACAGAACCTACACAGAGAAAAAAGTTTACTCATATTTAATGGGTCAACAATTTGTGCTTTGAATCAATTTATTAGTGAGTTGGTTGGACTACATTCATGTTTTCACGTGTGTCAAAACAACTATGACGTGTTTGTCACCAAACATAGTTAATTCAAATCATTTTATGGATTGAATCAACTTACTATGAGAGTTAGAGTTACATTTTGGGAGTTTTGAACATATGTTAAAACAACTAGGACATAGTGTGTTGAAGTAACTCACAAAGATTGTTATTCCAATGTATCTGGTGTATGAATTAACTTACTATGAGAGTTGGCGCTATTTTTTTAAAGTTTAGGTGCGAGTTAAATCAACTATGACATAGTGTGTTATAGTAAACCACAAAGACTGTTAATCCAGTGTATTCTGCAGTGTATGAATTAACTTACTATGAGAGTTGGCGCTACTTTTTTGTAAGTTTAGGTGTGAGTTAAAAGAACTATGACATAGTGTGATAAAGTAACCCACAAAGACTGTTAATCCTATGTATCTGGTGTATAAATTAACTTACTATGAGAGTTGGTTTAGGTGCGAGTTAAATCAAATGAGTAAGTGGCAACTTATGCTTTCCTCAAAGCCAATTAATCGGTTGACACTTTACAGTTCAAATCTTGTTTCAAGTGTGTTACGTGTTGAATGTGAACACTCCTCAATACCATTTTAGTTCAAGTGCAAACAGTAGCGTTATATGCACTAAATAATATTATCGCTGCCGATCGATTATTAATTATTAATTAATTCCATTAATACATAGATATATCTCTGCCTAAATGTTCTAAAATTTTGGAGATTGATAGGCTGGCAGCTAGGTAGTTATTTGAGGAGTACGGTCAAGAGAACCCCCCCTCCCCCTCGGTCCCGAGTCCCCCTCCCTGTTTTTTAATTCTTATTTACCTAGTTAAACAAAGGAAGAACTACTGAGATAGAAATAACTGAGAGTTGCTAATGAAGTTTGTTGTATCCGCTAGTTTGTTATACTGCACACTTCATGATTGTTTAATGACCCGGCAGGAGGGGTTGGGGAGGGGGGGCGGCACGCCTCCCAATATACATATATTTTATGTCTAATCAGTAATGAACTACAAAAGTGTCAATAAGGATTAAATAATATAGGTAAATAAGGATTTAAAAACAGGGGGCTCGTGACCGGGGGGGCTCATGAACGGGGGGGCTCTTGACCGGGGGGGCTCATGAACGGGGGGGCTCTTGACCGGGGGGGGGGGCTTATGACCTAGAGGGGCTCATGACCGGGGGGGCTTATGACCTACACCCGTTATTTGAAGAGCTGATTATCAGTATATAACTTTTAATAATAATAAATATTGATTACTGCCTTCCAGTTTGTAAACTGATATCCAAACTAATTTTCCTAAATTATTATATGTTAACTTATTTAAGCATCATACCTACCTAGCTATTTTTTCAGTGTCAATACCTTCTAAATAGGCTACGCAGTTACTGCGCTGTCCTCAGATAGGGTAAGTTCCAAATAATCAGGCGATTTCAAATTTTCGGTCACGTATGAAATATAGTATACTGTATATAGGTACCTAATAGCTAATTAAAATAAAAGTTGATTAATTATTTTATATAATTTTTCTTAGGCGACGGAAAATGTGGAACCGTCCGATAATTCGGAACTTTTCCTAGTATCTTAAGTAAAGTGGTCTGATAATCTATTTATTTTAAAACTAGTTAGTCTACCTATAGGTAGGGTTACACAGGTAAATTCAGTTCTTTAATTTCTGAATTGAGGCCTATTAAGAGAGTCTCAAAATCATTCTGAAATTAGTTTAGCTACATATTGAATTGCTGAATATCATAGTAAGCTCAATTTATGATAGGTTCTATTTATTTCACAAATGCCTTGAAGCCATGATGGTTATTAATGTTTCTGAGATAAGAGGCCGCAGTTAGTAAAAGTGCCCCAATTTACATATACTTGACCCTAGTTGACCGTGAGAACTCCATCCAGGGAGGTAGTCGGAGGAGAATACCGTCCATGGATTTAGCAGGGAGAACTCCAACCAGAGGTGAGCCTTTTGATATATTATACTGTTTTGGTATTTAATTAAAGTCTAAATTAAGAGTGTATAATGAACAAAATTATGAGGATTAGCCAAGAGAATCCGTTGCATTTATTAGAGCTAAAATTATACTGCATCTGTAGATTTATAATTAGTTTAACATTTTATATAAATAATTTACCTATATGAAACAATTCCAAGTTAATAATTCTCTTCATTTCTTTATTAATATGGTTTTATATATTTTCTTAATCTACTTTCAGATCTTTATGAAAAAATGATGATGTAGAACAACGTCATCAACTATCGGAGTCCTCTTCAATTCCTTTGAATGGTTCAGGAACAATTATGCTAGGTCAAAGTAGGTATTTGAAAATATTAGATGATTTTTAAATGTGTAGCTATTTGCAATATGATTACCTCTTACTTTTTCATATGCTTTTAGGGATTCCAGTCATGAAAAGAATATCGAAGCTGTCGCTATCTCTTCTCAAAAGGAAAAAGAGTTAGTGATGTTATTGATAATGTTTATAAACGATACTATAAATTTCTATTATATATATATCAATATACGAATCTCTTATTTCAGGAATTGGTAACCTATAGTCGTGAAAGACAGTGTCGAGAATTCAAATTGTATTTCTAAATAATAAATTTTGAAACTTAAATGTTTATATTTCGTTTTCTCAATTTGACCTTGGTAATTCTATTAGCATATTTCTACATCAGTGCCTATGAGTAAGATGAATTGCACTAAAATATGTTTCAGAAGACAAAGGCTTTATTATTATTCATTAAGTTATACTATAATTGCAGCATATCAAATATTTATTCTATCAACTTTTGTTTTTGTAATCTAGCCTGGTTAATTAATTCATCTAGCCTACCTATTTATCACTACGTAAAGTTATTTATTTCATCTAACTACTTATTTATAAACTGACCTGATGAAGTTACTTATTCAATCTAATATATAAATTTACAACTAATAGCCATATATAAATTCACAGGATCGAAAACGATTCAAAAAGCAAGGATAGGTCAAAGTGATCAATTATTTTTAAAAATCAAAATAGTATGCGTATCACAGAAGCAAAAGTAGAAAATAAATGAACATGTTAGATTTGATAGTAGAAAATAAATAGTCTAATCTAATTGATACCGGGACCTACATCGAGATTATAATTTGATAGAGTAAATATAGTGACTGAAAAAGTCATGTAAAGAGTCTGGCTACTGCTAACCGGACCGATATTTCAACCTACACTAATAACAGATATACATTTACTTAGTTTACTAGTAGTTGATAAAACCAACACGAGATGTTGCTATAACCGACACGAGTAGTTGATATAACCTACACGAGTAGTTGATAAAACTTACACGAGTAGTTGGTATAACTTACATGAGTAGTTAATGTAACCTACACGAGTAGTTGGTATAACCTGCACGAGTAGTTGGTATAACCTGCACGAGTAGTTGGTATAACCTACACGAGTAGTTGGCATAACCTACATGAGTAGTTGATATAACTTACACGAGTAGTTGATATAACTTACACGAGTAGTTGATATAACTTACATGAGTAGTTAATGTAACCTACACGAGTAGTTGGTATAACCTGCACGAGTAGTTGGTATAACCTGCACGAGTAGTTGGTATAACCTACACGAGTAGTTGGTATAACCTACATGAGTAGTTGATATAACTTAAACGAGTAGTTGATGTAACCTACACGAGTAGTTGGTATAACCTGCACGAATAGTTGGTATAACCTACACAAGTAGTTGGTATAACCTACATGAGTAGTTGATATAACCTACACGAGTAGTTGATATAACCTTGTTCTGTAGTTGTTTTATCCATTACATTTATTTGATTCAATCATCACGAGTTTTTGACTATCACAGGTAGTTGTTGTAACCATCGGGAATTAAAAATAATCAACTCACATATCTGTTGTTTTAACTAACGTCAATTTAACTCATATTAAATAGTACCTGCAACTCACCACGTAAGTAGGCACACAGATAAACCATTCGTTTTCACAGTGGTTTTTGTCTAGAGTATTCACCTTCGCAGCTCTACAGGCCTTCGCTAATTGCCCTGCCGCCTTACAGTTATTGCACTTGTAAGTTTTAAATCTGCATATATCCGCTAGGTGATAGCCCTTACATCGATAAAAAGTTTTATTTCCCTGTTGATTAGGTTCTAGGGGAGTTGCCACTGGGCGAATTGCCACTGGATGGTTTACCACTGGGGGAACTGACCATTTGGGGGAATTGCCACTGAGTGAATTGCCCATGTGGGAGAATTGCCACCGGGGGAACTGCCCATGTGGGGGAGTTGCCACTGGGTGAACTCTCCATGTGGGTGAATTGCCACTGGGTAAATTGTCACTGGGTGAATTGTCACTGGGTGGATTGTCACTGGGTAAATTGACACCGGTTGAATTGTCACTGGGTGAATTGTGGTAAATTGACACCGGTTGAATTGTCACTGGGTAAATTGACACTGGGTGAATTGTCACTGGGTGAATTGTATACCTGTACGTGCCGATGATACCTTATACTGTTAAACCCTTGAAAATGTACAGTGATAAAGTTCCTTTCAATATGTCCTTATTCGTGCTATCTCTATCCATCAAATGTCTATCCTGATTTATAAAACTCTTCTATATTGAACACTGAACAGGTTTCAACAAATTCGCATTAATTTTAATTCAACTTTCAGCAGGTCTTGGTGGACCACGGCCTTCTTTAAATACAGCAAAACATCGCTTTAGACCAGCCTCCTAGTAGACAAACCTCCTATTAGACCAAGAAATTTTTGAAACTGTACTGGAAAAACCTCGTACTAGACATAACACAATTTTTGTCACCTGACAGTTATTCTAGTGTAAATATTAGAAGGAGTAATAATAACAATACTGTTCTAAAGATAATTCTCTAATTTGAATCATATATTATATTTATTTATGCTGATTTTAGGATAAAACATAAGGCAGAATTAGTTTCAGATTTGATTGTAAAGTCTGTGCTAATAAAATTGATGTGAATAGTTATAGAAAACTAGATACAATGAAGACTATTCTAATTTCATAAAATGATTATTTAATTGAAAAAAATATTATATTCACTTTAATTGAAGCCAAAAAAATCATACCGTTTCTAAATTTGTTTCCCATCAAAATTGGTATGTTAGTCACCATTAATTTGGCATTAAAGTTTTCATAAAAAAATAAAGCTATCGAAATGTTAAAGTCACCGCTTTAATTTTAAAGAAAACGATTTTGGTCTAGTAGGAAACTAATAAGTAGAGTTTCTTACTAGACCAAACAAACTTGGAACGTAACTCTGGTCTACTACGAGGTTTTGCTGTACCCACAATCTTATTTTCTTTTGTTCTTCATCTAAAATAGTTACATTCTTACTTTCTATTGGCTACAACCTAACTCATTCACTTTACAGGAGTACTGTAACTATGAAATTTGTTTCTTATATGACCCATCTCAGAACAGAAAACTTATAGTAGTTTAAAAGAATAATAGTATTTATTCATGAAAATAATATGTTCTATTAAAAAAAAATTAATTACGAGAATATTTTCTCATATAAAGAATATTATTTATTTTAATTAGCTCCAGACTATTTTTTTATACAAAATGCATAATATCGCATCCCTAGTTATTACAGTAGTAAATGGTCTTTAATTAAGTTAATACAGTAGACTCTTTACAAAATGGGTAAATAATATAATTGAAGAGTAACTTTGATTAGTGATCTACGCAAGAGTTGTATAGTGCTCTACGCGCGTAGATCCCTCAATAATTATGCAGAATAACACCAAATGTAAAGTGCTCTACGCGTGTAGATTACTATAAAAACGGCAAATCGTGACACGTAAAGTGATCTACGCGCGTAGATCACAGGCGTTGCAAGTGAGTGAAGTGAAGAGTGATCTACGTGCGCCAGTGTTATGCGTAGATCATTATTCACTGTATGTGCTACACCGTGTGAAGAGTGCTCTACGCAAGTTATGTTACGCGGCCTCTGATTGGTTGAAATTCATTTTCTAAAAATATTGCTCATTTATTGAAAACTATTTCAATGGTGGACTGTGATAGAGGTAACTATTAAAAAATCAACTTTTTATTGAGGTTATAAATGTAATAGTTATTGTCAAAATGAATATAAAGTTTATAATGAAAATTTTATGTACGGAGAATTATCATTTTTCTTATCACAAATATTTAGTGATAACATGCTTCATAAATATTTATTATTGAAATTAATAACTAGACACCTTGTCAGCTTCTACAATATTAATCTCACAGGAGAATATTTGGAGGGTTGAGAGGTAACTGTGCTTCTAAACAGTATTGTCCTTACGATGAAAGATAAAGTCGGGAAAGAACGAACCCAACTATACCATTTACAGGTCTAATTGATCCAAATGAAATAATATTTGATCCAAGAGAATATCAATTTTATCAAAGTGAATTTGACTTTGCACCATGTGAAATTGAATTTGATCTTTATGCAATTGAATTTGATCCATGAGAAATAATACTTGATCCAAGTGAAATTATTGAATATTTTATCATTCCGATACCTCACATTTTGTGTCTTTGTCTGTTGGTTGGTTGCAAGAAAAATGTCACGCTTTTAACATTTAATATATAAGAAAAATATTTGTATAACTTATGTGAGATTATGATCGGCACATCATAATTTCTCATAGACTCCTTAACATTTCATTGTTTATCATAATCTTTGATTGCCCACCATAATCTTTCATTGCCCACCAAAATCTTTCATTACCCTCAATAATCTTTCATTGCCCACAATAATCTTTCATTGCCCACAATAATCTTTCATTGTCCACAATAATCTTTCATTGCCCACCATAATCATTCATTGCCCACTATAATCTTTCATTGCCAACCATAGTCTTTCATTGCCCACAATAATCTTTTATTGCCCACAATAATCTTTCATTGCCCACCATAATCATTCATTGCCCACTATAATCTTTCATTGCCAACCATAATCTTTCATTGCCCACCATAATCTTTCTTTGCCCTCAATAATCTTTCATTGCCAACCATAATATTTCATTTCCCACTATAATCTTTCATTACCCGCTATAATCTATCATTGCTCACCATAATCTTCCATTGCCCACCATAATCTTTCATTGCCCACCATGATCTTTCATTGCTACACCATAATCTTCTATTGTCCACCATGATCTTTCATTGTCCACCATGATCTTTCAGTACCCACCATAATCTTTCATTGCCCACCATAATCTTTCTTTGCCCTCAATAATCTTTCATTGCCAACCATAATATTTCATTGACAACCATAATCTTTCATTATCCACCATAATCTTTCATTTCCCACCCTAATCTTCTATTCATTGCCCATCCAAAAATGTTTCATTGCCAACCATTATAATCTTTTATGGCCAACCAAAAATACTATATTATTGCCCACCATAATAATATATCATTGTCCACTATAATAATCTCCAAAATCCACCATTTTAATTGGCCTATCAATATATTTTATGATCCCCATTATACATAAAATTTATTTACATAAAATTTATTTAACTAAATACATACAAATAGCTCTTTCCTAGTTCACGTCCCTAAATGATATAGGGACGTGCATTAGGAAGGGGGTATTTTTAAATCAATTTATCTCAAATTTCATTAAATTTCATCTGATTAAAATATATTGCACAAATAATTATTAATTGACAGAAAAATTAGTATCTTAACTACAAATACAAATAATACCAGAAAGGAATATTTGAATTTGAAATTCAGCAAATTAAAGAATATAGATTTGGAAAACAGATTGAAATATATATTATATAGTTTAGTACTATATACTCCTGCTTTTTCTTGAAATGGTTATCAATATGAGAAAATTATTGATTTATGATTATTTCATCCTAGTTCAAGTGGAATTACGGTCAGTTGGAATGTTATTCCACAACGTGCAAAAAAGTCTATGGGAGAATGTAACCACATTTAAAAATGTATTTTTTTTTAAATTATGTTATCATTTTTTTTGAGAATGCGAATTTGATGAAAGGACTATTAAATAATTGTAGAGTGAACATTTTTGAACAAAATGAAACGAACCACTTGTCTCTATGTCAAATAATGAGAGAGAAATAGGGATTTTAATAAAATTTGAATTTCGCGGGGTTTTTACGGGGGAGGGGGAGGGAGTTAAATTAGTGAGACACTCCCTTCACAGACGATATTTTTACATTAAAAAGAAAGAGAAAACAAATGAGTTTAATTCCAAACGTTTGGTAGAATGTGTAAATATGATACACAGATAGAAAGTGGTTTACTAAACGCAAGTCCACCCCAAGTGACTGTATAAGAACAAACCTATTTACAAACATTCAAGCTTTGAATGACCAAAAACTAATGCAATGAATTACATTAGATGCACGAATGTATAGTATATATTGGTAAATAAAATAACAGTTTATAAAGAAATAGAAGTATACAGTTAAAAACATTATTTTTTCTCTCTGTAATCATACTACCTAGTTTAATTATTCGATTGAAATATTTGTTAGTTAAGATTCTAGAATAATCATATCCAATAATAATTAAATGTTAGTTCAACATTTGAATATAATTTGGTTATAGCAATACAGAGACCATTTGACAATGGTATAGAGTCATAGACTATAGCTTTTATTTGCAGTTCTAGGCTCATTAATTTGTTAAACATTTCGGTAGGTACCTAAAAACTACTGATAGAGGGGGAGGGAGGGGGTGAGATGATGTTTGAGCGTATAATACTATATAGGGATATACAGATTTGTGGAAAATGCATTTTCACAACTATGGTCGTTGTAAAAAAATATTATTGAAATATATAAAATCAAAATCTAGATAAAAAGATGTATTATTGTGACTGTTATTTGAATGACGATTTGTGATATATTGAGTAAATTTTATACTGATGAGTGATGACCATTTTACCTATGATATGGTTCATACTACCTAGTTTAATTATTCGATTGAAATATTTGTTATTAAATTTAAATAAATATTTTGATATAAGAATATTGATTAGTTATGTACAATTTAGATAGCTGACTAATTAGGGTAAGTTCCGAGTTATCGAACGGTTACATTTTCGAGCACGTAAAATATGTATTTTAATTATTATTTTATACTCATAATAACCTTTTTTACTTGTTCGTAAAACTGGAACCGTTCGATAACTTGGTACTTACTCTATAGATAGGTAGAATATTTTTGGTTATTTTCCCTATACGGCTATACTTTAGTAACTTGGTACCTAGTAACAACAGTCTTTTAGTTAAAACTTATGGGATCTGATACCCATAGTACTCGGAAAGTGAGGGGTTAAGGGGGACTGGGGAGGGTAGCACTATGGTTAATGGCATGGGGTGTAGGTCATAACCCCCTCCCCCCCCCCGGTCAGTGGTCACGAAACCCCATGTTTTTTAATCCTTTTTTACTTATATTATTTAATCCTTCTCGACACTTTTGTAGTTCATTACTGATTAAACATAAAATATATGTATATCGGGGGGCGTGCCGCCCCCCAACTCCCCTGCCAGGTCATTAAACTATAGTTCATTTAGTGTAACAAATAAATAAACTATTTATAAATTATAAGTCATAATAATTTGTGTTATTTACCGCTATAGTGAAAATAATTTTTAAAAACAGAATATAATGAAGTTTATATTATTTTCGAACATGAAAGTTTACAGTTTTTATGTTTCAGAAGAATTAGTGTAAACAATGAAGGTAGTACGTATAGTGCAACAGAGTAATAAGTTCCATGGTTGGTACTAAGGAAGGTTAGATATCGATATCTAACCTTATTATCCAACTATTGACAAGCAATGCAATTCCTTTTTTAGATCTCAAAGGCATTGTTACCAGTGTAACTAGTGTGTGCACGTTATACCTTCCTGGACACGACACCTCTATAGTCCAGCAGATTGTGTACCTAGGTAAGTAACTAGTGCAACTAACTATAGTGTACCTAAGTAACCAAGGGTGTAGGTCATAGGGTATGGTCTCTCAGTTATCTCTATCTAGGTAGCTTCTCTCAGTTATCTCTATCTAGGTAGCTTCTCTCAGTTATCTCTATCTAGGTAGCTTCTCTCAGTTATCTCTATCTAGGTAGCTTCTCTAAGTTATAACTGCTTAGGTAGTTACTCTCAGTTATTTATATCTAGGTAGCTTCTCTCAGTTATACCTGCTTAGGTAGTTACTCTCAGTTATTTCTATCTAGGTAGCTTCTCTCAGTTATACCTGCTTAGGTAGTTACTCTCAGTTATTTCTATCTAGGTAGC
The DNA here is from genome assembly GCA_947561585.1 of Caprella mutica. Lineage (NCBI taxonomy): Eukaryota > Metazoa > Arthropoda > Malacostraca > Amphipoda > Caprellidae > Caprella > Caprella mutica. The sequence continues at coordinate 23,317 of CANNZV010001517.1, forward strand.
TACTCTAAGTTATCTCTATCTAGGTAACTTCTCTAAATTATTTCTATCTTGGTAGCTAATCTCAGTTATTTCTAGCTAGGTAGTTACTCTCAGTTATCTTTATCTAGGTAGCTTCTCTCAGTTATCTCTATCTAGGTAGCTTCTCTCAATTATACCTGCTTAGGTAGTTACTCTCAGTTATTTCTATCTAGGTAGCTACTCTAAGTTATCTCTATCTAGGTAACTTCTCTAAATTATTTCTATCTTGGTAGCTAATCTCAGTTATTTCTAGCTAGGTAGTTACTCTCAGTTATCTCTATCTAGGTAGCTTCTCTCAGTTATACCTGCTTAGGTAGTTACTCTCCGTTATTTCTATCTAAGTAGCTCTTCATTTCTTTAACTAGGTAAATAAGGATTAAAAAACAAGGGGGGAGAGGGTGACCGGGAGGACTTATGTCCCAGGGGGGTAACCGACTAGTGTATCTAGATGACTAACTAATGTATCTGGGTACCTAACTTGTGTATCTAGGTACCTAACTAGTGTAACTAGGTACCTTGGGTGTGTGGGGGGGGGGGGGGGGGGTGCTTATGTCCTACAATCATTCGTTTGGTAATACTAATTCGAATAGTTTTTTCATCAAAAAAATGGAAGAAATACAAATTACAACATGCCTAACTAACTATGAAGCTCATTACAATATATCATCCGAATCTATTAATGTAATAAATTATAAGCATGTAATAGTTTTACTGTATGCTGGATGAGTAGGTATATCTATCAATAATGTAGTCTTTAAAATTCCATTACCTAATATATTTTATATATTTCAATATGTTTATATAGGCATATTCATACAGTAATTTTACAATCATTATCTCATTGTTAATAAAATCTAACTATTTTATTTTTTAATTAAAATGTAACCATACATTCGTCTTCTTAATTTCAAGAATGACGTCCTAATCTGGTAATGAAAGTTAAAAGGGGTGTCGTTAATCTTTCAAGGGCGATATTTCATTCACTCAAGCCAACCAAATGAACTGTTTGTACAAACTCACATACATCTACATATTTAAGCATGCTCATTGGTCAACCTCAGACTCAAAGGAACTAGAGGACCAAAATTAATATTTTTTTTTCACCAATATTTTTTTTTTTCACAGTCGTTTATAAATATCAGTCTAAAAATAAATATAAGCACAGAGTTAAATGGATAATTCATTTTTCTCAGTGTAATCATTTACTCCACTCCTTTTCTATTTGTGAAATAGTATGTGTATATATGCAACATCACCTCTGCCTTAAAATTGATTTTTTTCTTTCATTTTTTCTTTTTCTATTTCTTCTAGTTATTAGTATGATGCAATCCCTAATTCGATTAAATGGTTTAATGTAGTTTTTGTATCCGCTAGTTTGTTGTACTGCACACTTCATGATTGTTCAATAACCTGACTGGGGGGTTTGTGTATACGTACATTTGCGACTCACATACATATACCCGATATACATATGTACAGTCACGTCAATAATATATGCGCTTTTAGATTCATTGAAAATGCGCGACAATCTCGAGATTGTGCAAGGCACGTAAAGGGTATGAAGCAGGACCAACAGTGATGTTGGTCAAATATCAACATCAAATACGATAGTTAAAGCTTTACATAATAACTTAGCAGTATATTATTGATAATTTCCGGGCGAAGATCGCTGATTGAAGATCGCTGCATGCAAAACGTACCTTTAAGGCCATCGGCTAGAGCTGCTGCGTCTAATAGTAATTTTTACAGCTCCCTTTTATTTGTGGACGGTAAATAAATGAAGCGTTAATAACAGACAAAGTTTGCTGTTAATTGAGGTATCTTTTGTATTGCATTAATTTTCATTATAAATTAATTAATTAATATTAATATATTAATTAATTAATAATTTAAGTAATTAAGTGAAACTGACGGTAGTAGAGCGGCTACAGTCGATCGTAGCATTGGAAAGCATTTCGACGGCTACAACTGTATGGCTGTAGCCGCTGCATTGGAAGTTCAACTGTATACATAAGTTGTGACGTGTAGAATAGTGTACACAAGTACCTGACGCACACGTGTAAACTACTGGAAAACATCTTCATGAAATTATGGTTAACTATTTCATATAAGCATTAATATATTAGTCGTTTATTGAATGCATTATGGTAATTCTATGAATCCTTAAGATATAAGATCCAAATAACAGATAATAGAGATGCCATGAGTCACGATGTCACTGTGTATGTACACTTCTAGAAGGGGCGCGAAACCCCCCACCCTCTCCCCCACTCTTGCCTGTGTACGTTCCTATTTAAAGTAATGATTGCATAGTAGGAATGGTCAATGGAATATATAATCATATTGATTATTATACTAATATGAATGGATTTAATACTACCAGTTAAAAATTTAGATATTAGATTTTCGTTGATAATTTATTTAAAATCATGGCGTATGAATAGTGGCGTGATGGGACAACTCTAATTCAATAATTTAATTAATTCAATAAATAGCTCATTACAGGTAGTACCTACTCTATTTTTTCTCCAAAATAGCACAATATTGTCTTCATTGGAATAAGTCATAATAATTTCTGAATCACCGAATAAAGTGACAGTTGCAGTTAATAACTTATTTATTTCCTTGATGGCATAGGTACCATATTTTTTTAATAATAAATTTTCCATAAAGTCCTAGTGAATTAAAGTGCATCGTTGCACTCAACAAGGAATGGGGTCATTTTATAATAAAATATATAGTTTTACATTTTGTTTAATATTTTAATTGGTGGACATTAAACCAATTATAATATCTAGAAAAAATATTAGATTATGTATTTTAACTTACATGACCGAAAATGTGGAACTATCCGATAACTCGGAGCTTACCCTTTATTCTAAAAAAATATGTTTCTCTTTTTTAATTGCCATACTAAATATTTTATCTTCACAAATATCGCAGCGGTGATCTACATATATTGAAGAGTGCAATAATATTACAATTTCTGAACAGTTAAAATCTGAACTTGTGTTCTTTTTTGCATTCACCGATCAGGTAGCTTTTCTGCATCCATGAGTTTTATCCCATACGGTGGATGTTGATTTTGCTCACAGAGCCACTTTCCTTTCTGACTGCTTCATCCAGTTCCTTGTATTTATTTTCCTTATATCATCAGCGATATGGCCCTTGATTATAAAGTAGACGTTAAAACCCTTACTAAAATATAATATTTAATTATTTATTATGCATCACTAAAACAAATACAGTTAGCATTAATTTGTATGCATAGTTTTGAATTTATTTAACAAAAATGTACGTATCATGTATTCGAATATCAATCACAATTTTCATTCAAAATCTTTTTACTACAGTGATGATATATGGTGAGTACCTATTAGTATATTACAATTCGATCGATCTATCAGATGATGAGTAAACTGTCTTGAATAAAAATGCTTATATACATACTCAGTATTCCTTCTTTAAATATTGTGATATGAATGAAAACTTGAATTTAATGTTGAGTTACTATAGGACATCACCTATAGTAATTGCAATATATTTGATATTTTTAGTGAGTTATTTTGAAATAATAGAATAGTTTACCTTAGAGCTCAAGATAACGGAGTACGTTCAATAGCCCCCCCCCCCCTCCCCCGGTCATGAGCCCCCTAGGTCATAAGCCCCCTCCCTGTTTTTTAATTCTTATTTACCTAGTTAAACAAATGAAGAACTACTTAAATAGAAAAAACTGAAAGTTGCTAATGTAGCTTGTTGTACCGCTATTTTGTTGTACTGCACACTTCATGATTGTTTAATGACATGGCAGGGGGGTTACATATACATATATTTTATGTTAATCAGTAATGAACTACAAAAGTGTCAATAAGGATTGATTAATATAGGTAAATAAGGATTACAAAAACAAGGGGGGAGGGGGGGGGGCTCATGACCAGTTGAGGAGGGGGGGAGGGGCTCTTATAAACTACACCCCATGATAACATATTACTTCGGCATAAAAATATCTTGGCGGTATTCAGTGTATAACGCGTGTTCTTTGCGCGGTTTTATTTTGTAAGAATGTAGAAACCAATGTTTATATTGACATTTTATAAAAAGCATTAAGGTAGATTAAGGTTATTATTCATAATAATTATTGATGAATGATATCAATTCATAATTTTGATAATGTTTCCCTTTAACTCATATGCTCTAAAAGTTCAATCAGTTTAAAGTTTTGGTAAGATAGGGAAGGTGAGGGGGGAGGGGAGGTATATTAAATAATAGCCAGCACACAGGCTCCTCCCCGCATAGGAGCGTCTGTTGGACGCATGACCACATGGCCAGAGCAGGGTGCACGAGCGTCTTTCTGACGCAACGGAGAATTAACCCAGACGCATAGGGAGTGACATGCACTAAACACACTGTATCTAAAGTCACCCTGTAGATAACCTAACTAGTCACACTGTAGTCTATTTAACTAGTCACACTGTATTAAACTAGTCACATACAACTCACCATAAAATTTACCAGTCACCAAGCAACTCACCACTCGCCATGCAACACACCATACAATTCACAACTCACCATGCAACACACCAAACAACTCACCACTCATGATACAGCTCACCATACAACTCACCACTCATGATACAGCTCACCATACAACTCACTACTCACCATACAACTCCCTACCACCTCTACTATCTTACAATAATCTCATTGATGAAAACTTATTTCTTTCCTAATAATAACTAATTTGTTCACAATAAATCAAGTACAGGTGATATTCGCAAATCATGTGATATTTCTAGTACTTAATAACATATTGTTTTCTTATGTGAAGACAACACCACTCACAACTAGTTAGTGCGCTAACTTTTAACTACCCAACTAGGTAGTGTATCTTGGTAGCTTATAAATAAAAATAAATAAATAACTTATGAGTAACCATCTTGTGTATCTAATTATCTAATTCAATTTGTAATAACTCAACAAGTGTATCTAGATATCTACCTAACCTTAGGTACTCAGCTCATAGCCAAACTATAGTATCTAGGTACCTAATTAATAATTAACCAAGTAGTGTTTCTAGGTACCTAATAATAACACAATTGGTGTATGTAGGCGAATAACTTATAACTAAGTACCTGACTATAGTATCTATGTACCTGTCTAGTAATCAACGAACTAATGTTGCAAAGTAATTTATACTATCCAAAAATAATGTTTTTATGTACCTAGCAGTCCTAGCTAGTAACTAACTACTCAACTACATTTCATACTGTGTACTTTTCTATAAACATCCATTGCCTAAAATAATTTGAACTTCTATATATTTACACTATTTAAAGCGCTATAAATGGACATTATTTGAAATAAAACAAATTATTCATTTAATTATTATCACGAGTATACTACCTAAGTCATAAAAAATACATTTTCTTCAATAGTCAATCAGTGTTTTAAATCTTGAATATGATAGACAGTGGTTTACTAATTAACACGAAAGTCCACCACAAGTGACCGTGCGAGAGCAAACCTACATACAAACATTCAAGCTTTGAATGACCAGAAACTAATACACTAAAATTACATTATATGTTAACACGAATGAGTTGTATTTATTGATAAATAAAATATCAGTTTAGTAAGAAATAGAATTATACAGTTAAATATATTAATTTTCTTTCTGTAATAATTTACTGCCAAATTATTTCCCCCAATATCACGTTCACACACCCTGTCACCCCTCCCCCCCCCGCCCCCCCCTATCAGTCTATCAGTCGCTCCCTATCGTAATGTTTAACAAATTAATGAGCCTAGAACTGCAAAGAGAACCTAAAACATGACAACTGATAGATCTGTAAATTATTGTTATAACCAAATTATATTATAATGCTGAACTATCATTTGTTTATTGATGCATTTTGACCACTTTTTGTCGTTGTAAAATATCACATTATTGAAATATTAAAATCGAATTTTCACATTGTATGGATAATATGAGTTATTGTGACTTTTTATGTTTGTTTTTATTGTGACTAATACATATTTGACTGAAGATTTGTGATATATATATATTGAGTATTTTTTATGCTGATGACCTTATTAGATAATATGATTGATTGAATTCATTAAGAATATTGATTAGTTATTTACACTTTAGGTAACTGATTAATTAGGATAAGTTCCGAGTTATCGAACGGTTTCACATTTCCGAGCTCGTGAAAAATTATTCTAATTATTATTTAAGTCTCATATTAACCTTTTTTACTTTTTCGTAAATCTGGAACCAGTCGATAACTCGGAACTAACCCTATAGATAGATATGATTTATTTTGTTGTTTCCCCTATACGGTTATACCTTAGTAACTTGGTACCTAGTAACTTACAGTCTTTTAGTTAAAATTTATAGGAAACGTTGCAATGTTTGAACGCCCATAGTACTCGGAAACTTGGAAAGTGATTTTTTTACAACATAACTAGGTAGTTTATACTATACTAGGAAATGCTCTCTGTTCTCGGTTATATTTACTATAAATAATGTAATTATTATGTTGAAGATTACTTATTAATAAAATAATAGAGAATTATCTTTGTAATTTATAAGTTACAAAATGTATTATTTTTTGTAACTTACATATCATGGGATATTTAAAAAATTATAATAACCCATTTGCTCTCTTCTTTCTTATTTTTAAGTAAATGAAATAGAAAAAAAATATGAGTGCTTTACTTCACTCACTATATTTGGTGCCCTGGCTATTTTACTAACTGACATATTATAAGGGGGGAACTGCTCAAAAAAATTTCAGGCAATTTGATTGAAACCTTTTTGAGTTATGCAAGTACCAATCAAGATTACAAATAAATAAATGCCGCCTAAAGTAGGTATAACCTCCTGCTATCTGCGATGGTGAAATGATAAGTTAAAATCAGAACCTAGTAATAAAATAATTCATTTTATGATACATTGTAAGATCAATAACTGTATGTAAGTAAAAAAGGAATAAATAATTCAGCAACGTTTTTATCTTACACATAAGAAGGTTTTCTATACAGTTTCACGTAATCATTCAGGAAGGTAATTTGTGATTTGGGGGCGGGGCGGGGTAGAGGGTGAGGAGAGGTGTAACTAGTAACTCAGGGGAGGGGGGAGGTTGAGGAGAGAAGGAGTGATTACACAGATAGAAATTATCTTCTAGTTAACTACATGCTAACATTTTTTTATAAGCTGATATTTTATTTACAACATTATACAAATAGATTTGTATTCACTCATGATTTAACTTAGTGTTGTAATCATTGGTCATTCATGTGAAGTGAACAGTCACTTCCACTGGCTGCCTGACTTGTGTCACTGGTTGTACCACTGTCAATCATCTGTCAATCATCTGAGACACTACTTACTTAGGTATCACCAATAGACCGAAGGGGAAATGATTAGATTATTTATTTGTTTATTTATAGTAACAAATATATAAACTATTCATAAATGAATTTAGAGCTAATTATGACTTATTATATTCCTTAATAATAATATTATATTCATCAAATAAAAACAGTATATGAGACATTGATGAGGTTCTATATTATTTTCGGACATGTAAGTTCCTAGTTTTTATTTTTCAGAAGATTAACTGTAAATAATGGAGTACAGAGCGTGTTTACAACAAACTACATTAGCAACTCTCATTTATTTCTATCTAAGTAGTTCTTCATTTGTTTAACTAAGTAGGGATTAAAAAAATAGGAAGGGAGGGCTCGTGACCGGGGGGCTTATGACCTAGGTGGCTCATGACCGTGGGGGGGGGGGGGGGGGGGGGGGGCTCTTGACTTTACCCCTTAGTATATAGTCACTCGGATACTAGTCTCCCTCTTGTAACTAGCTAACCAGAGTTCCTAGGTACATAACCACTAATCAGTGTACGGTGTACCTAGGTACCTAACCACTAACCAGTGTACCTTGGTACCTAGACACTTACCAGTGTACCTAGGTACCTAGACACTAACCAGTGTACCTAGGTACCTAGACACTAACCAGTGTAACTAGTGCCTAACCACTAACCAGTGTACCTTGATACCTAACCTCTAACCAGTGTACCTAGTGCCTAACCACTAACCAGTGTACCTTGGGGGTGTAGGTCATAAGCCCCCCCCGGTCAAGAGCCCCCCCCCCGGTCATGAGCCCCCCCTAGGTCATGAGCCCCCCCGGTCACGAGCCCCCCTGTTTTTAAATCCTTATTTACCTATATTATTTAATCCTTATTGACACTTTTGTAGTTCATTACTGATTAGACATAAAATGTATGTATATCGGGGGGCGTTGCGCCCCCCCACCCCCCGAACCCCCCTGCCAGGTCATTAAACAATCATGAAGTGTGCAGTACAACAATCTAGCGGACACAACAAACTACATTATTACACTAACCAGTGTACCTAGGTACCTAGACACTAACCAGTGTACCTAGTGCCTAACCTCTAACCAGTGTACCTAGGTACCTAGACACTAACCAGTGTACCTAGGTACCTAGACACTAACCAGTGTACCTAGGTACCTAGACACTAACCAGTGTACCTAGGTACCTAATCATTAACCAGTGTACCTTGGTACCTAACCTCTAACCAGTGTACCTAGGTACCTAGACACTAACCAGTGTACCTAGGTACCTAGACACTAACCAGTGTACCTAGGTACCTAATCATTAACCAGTGTACCTAGGTACCTAGACACTAACCAGTGTACCTAGGTACCTAGACACTAACCAGTGTACCTTGGTACCTAACCACTAACCAGTGTACCTTGGGACCTAATCATTAACCAGAGTACCTAGGTACATAACTATTAATCAGTGTACCTAGGTTCCTAACCACTAACCAGTGTACCTTGGTACCTAATCATTAATCAGTGTACCTAGGTTCCTAACCACTAACCAGTATACCTTGGTACCTAACCACTAACCAGTGTACCTTGGTACCTAACCACTAACCAGTGTACCTTGGGACCTAATCATTAACCAGTGTACCTAGGTACATAACTATTAATCAGTGTACCTAGGTTCCTAACCACTAACCAGTGTACCTTGGTACCTAACCACTAACCAGTGTACCTTGGTACCTAACCACTAACCAGTGTACCTTGGGACCTAATCATTAACCAGTGTACCTAGGTACATAACTATTAATCAGTGTACCTAGGTTCCTAACCACTAACCAGTGTACCTTGGTACCTAACCACTAACCAGTGTACCTTGGGACCTAATCATTAACCAGTGTACCTAGGTACATAACCACTAACCAGTGTACCTTGGTACCTAACCACTAACCAGTGTACCTTGGTACCTAACCACTAACCAGTGTACCTTGGGACCTAATCATTAACCAGTGTACCTAGGTACATAACCACTAACCAGTGTACCTTGGTACCTAACCACTAACCAGTGTATCTAGGTACCTAACCACTAACCACTGTACCTTGATACCTAACCTCTAACCAGTGTACCTAGTGCCTAACCACTAACCAGTGTACCTTGGGGGTGTAGGTCATAAGCCCCCCCGGTCAAGAGCCCCCCGGTCAAGAGCCCCTCCGGTCATGAGCCCCCCTAGGTCATAAGCCCCCCCCGGTCAAGAGCCCCCCCGGTCATGAGCCCCCCCGGTCATGAGCCCCCCCGGTCACGAGCCCCCTTTTTTTAAATCCTTATTTACCTATATTATTTAATCCTTATTGACACTTTTGTAGTTCATTACTGATTAGACATAAAATATATGTATATCGGGGGGCGTGCCGCCCCCCCCCCCCCCCCCGAACCCCCCTGCCAGGTCATTAAACAATCATGAAGTGTGCAGTACAACAATCTAGCGGATACAACAAACTACATTATTACACTAACCAGTGTACCTAGGTACCTAGACACTAACCAGTGTACCTAGGTACCTAGACACTAACCAGTGTACCTAGTGCCTAACCTCTAACCAGTGTACCTAGACACTAACCAGTGTACCTAGGTACCTAGACACTAACCAGTGTACCTAGGTACACTTTAACCAGTGTACCTTGGTACCTAACCTCTAATCAGTGTACCTAGGTACCTAGACACTAACCAGTGTACCTAGGTACCTAGACACTAACCAGTGTACCTAGGTACCTAATCATTAACCAGTGTACCTAGGTACCTAGACACTAACCAGTGTACCTAGGTTTCTAATCATTAACCAGTGTACCTAGGTACCTAGACACTAACCAGTGTACCTAGGTACCTAATCATTAACCAGTGTACCTAGATTCCTAACCACTAACCAGTGTACCTAGGTACCTAACCACTAACCAGTGTACCTAGGTACCTAACCACTAACCAGTGTACCTTGATACCTAACCAGTTACCTGGGTACCTAACTAGTTACCTGGGTACCTAACCAGTTATCTAGGTACTTAACCACTAACCAGTGTACCTTGGTACCTAACCACTAACCAGTGTACCTTGGTACCTAACTACAAACCAGTGTACCTAACCACTAACCAGTGTACCTTGGGACCTAACCACTAACCAGTGTACCTAGTTACCTAACCACTAACCAGTGTACCTAGGTACCTAGACACTAACCAGTGTACCTTGGTACCTAACCACTAACCAGTGTACCTTGGGACCTAACCACTAACCAGTGTACCTAGGTACCTAACCACTAACCAGTGTACCTAGGTACCTAGACACTTACCAGTGTACCTTGGTACCTAACCACTAACCAGTGTACCTTGGGACCTAATCATTAACCAGTGTACCTAGGTACATAATCACTAACCAGTGTACCTTGGTACCTAACCAGTGTACCTAACCACTAACCAGTGTATCTAGGTACCTAACCACTAACCACTGTACCTTGATACCTAACCAGTTACCTGGGTACCTAACTAGTTACCTGGGTACCTAACCAGTTATCTAGGTACTTAACCACTACCCAGTGTACCTAGGTACCTAACCTCTAACCAGTGTACTGTGTACCTTGGTACCTAACCACAAACCAGTGTACCTTGGTACCTAACCAGTTACCTAGGTACCTAACCAGTTACCTAGGTACCTAACCAGTTACCTAGGTACCTAACCAGTGCGGTAACCTTGTTAAGTAACTGGTGCGGTAACCTTGTTAGGTAACTAGTCGGTATCCTTTTTTGGTAACTAGTGCGATTACCTTGTTAGTTAACTAGTGTAGCTAGTTAGGTAACTAGTGTAACTTACAGTAATTAATAATGAAAACGAGTATAAATAGTTGAGTAACTAGTATAACTAGTTAGGTAACTAATGGAATTAGGTATCTAACTAGTATATCTGGTTACCTGACTACTGTAACTAGTTACCTAAGTAGTGTAACTAGGTACCAAACTAGTTTTTTTAAATGTGTTTATTAAGTTTAATATATACACATGAGCTTATTTCAAGATGGCTCGATTCTTATACCATCATATTAGTACCAATCTAGTTCTCTTCCACGACTTCATCTTGCTAGCAGCAAGATGAAGTGTGTACTGGGAAAGACTAGTGTATCTAGTTCCCTAGTCAGTAGCTACCTAACTACAGTATCTACCTAGGTTCATAGATACTCTAGTTAGGTAGGTTTTCCTAGATACTCTAACACTCTTTCAAGCATTGTTCGTTTTCCCCATTCATGAGTTTCCCGTCAGTGTCAGCCCCGCTTCATACACTTACATACATTTCGTAATCACGAGTAATTATTTAGTAAAGTGCGCGGAGTTTATATGTTATACTGTATAATGTATACATTATACTTCAATTATATTATAAAATTGAATTGCTTGGCTCCTAAAAAATTGTTAATATTTATTACAGAAATAAATACCATTTCCAAAGCAGTTAATTTTAGGTGAATCTAATATCAATGATAGATCGTCAATAGAAAATCGAAGAAATACAAGTTACCACATGCCTAACTGACTACGAAGCTTATAGCAATATACGCACACACACAGCAATGCATGCTCAACCCACTTGATCTTAGCGCCAAAATCAAAATGATCTTTCATTAATATTTTATATACTGTCGTACATTATTAAATATCAGTCAACAAAGAAATATGAGCAAACAGTTAAATAGAGGCATCATATTTCTCAGTGTAATCATTCACTTCTTATTCTATTTGTGAAACTGTAGTAAATACATAAAGGATACCTCTCCATTGTATCTACCCCCTCCCCCTGTTAGTCCCCCTTCCCCTCACAGTAACCGTTAGCTACCAACAAGGAAGATAAACCAAAATTATTAACGCGGGAATTAATTAAAAAGAAACACTTACATTGACAACTAATATACCAACCATTATTAATCGAAAAAATTGATAACGACCAATAATTACTATTTGATACTTAAAATAATATAACATTATTGGACTAAATTTTAATGATTATTTGCTTGTGTTACAATTGTCACACTTTTTAGACGACTTTTCCAAAGTTTCAATAAAATATTAAAACTTGGTGTTCGGAAAAAGTATACAATTTTTTATCGTTAGATGTGTAATAAAATATAGTTTTAATTACTCATAGTGTCATTGCACACGACTTATTTTCAATGTAATAACTAATAACATCATTATATATGTATACTTTGACTGTCACAGTTTGTATTTAGTTTCATTTACCTACATCGATATTTTAAATATTGATAGTTATTTTCTTACCCACCTTTACTATTCAAATTATCTGCAACATTATTTGCACCGTTCATATTATCTAAACTTCAATTTAATATAAATAATTGTTTTTTAATATATATAAAAAATATCATAATGAATTGTTTTAATAAAAATTACTCATTGTTACAACAAATTTTTTTCATTAACTTTATATTATAAATAATAATTAAATAATAAAACTCTCAATGACCTGCACAGTAATAATATACCAATAATGTTAGAACTCACTGTACTTAATGTCTAGCAGCTCTAGCCAATCAGAAGGCTCGTTACAAATTGCAAAATTATTCTTAGCGTAGATCAGTTGCAGTCTGTGAGAGAGTAACATTGATACCTGAATAATGATCTACGCTTATATTGCCGTAGATTACTATGTTTGAATGCGAAGTGAGAGTAATGAAAAGTGATCTACAGGTGTAGAGCACTTTACAGTCGAATCATTTGGAACTTTTGTAAAGTGATCTGGAGCTGTAGATCACTTTACACTGTTACTAGTTAGCGATGGAGAATTTTGCGTAGATCACTAATCAAAGTTACTCTTCAATTGTAGCGGGCTCTCCTGATGATTTGGTAGTCTTCTGCTCCACAACTTTAATAAAATAATATTTTTTACCATCAATATCAGTGAGCTCCGCGTCTTCAGCTTCAGATACTTTCATAGTTGTGAATTCCATTGCTCTTCTTCCCAGTCTAACCGTGCCGATTAGTATTAGAGAATTCCTCACTTTGGCTAATTGCTTCTTTGAGTAACTCCTATGGATATTTTTCTTCATATCACCTAATACGTCCATCAAATAGGTCCTGGTTTCTGAAATCAAGTCTTCGATTTCTTGCTTTGTTAGAAGCTTAGACTTTGCCTTCTTTTGTCTTCACTAGATCCGCTCCGCAAGACTTTGATAGGATAACTCATTGGTTATCAATCTCATAGTAGATGTGCTTAGCTTTGATATCCATACTGATGAGCTAAACGCTAGTCATATCTTCGGTTCTCTCTGGACTTGAAACATCCGTAAACAAAAACTTGACAAAGAGTCCAAACATTCTCAAGTATTTCAGTTTTGAAGTATTAGAAATTCCTTCCTTTTCATTAAAGCAGTTCAAAATGGTCCGTATTGCTGATGGCTTGGATAAATTTGCAAATGATATATCTTCACTCAAAGATTCGTAAGGCAAAATTACATCCATTGCCATACGAACAGCTCTTTCAGGATTGTTTTGTTTACGAGAAGTCAGATATGCACTGAAAGAGTCTCTCCACAGCTTAACTTGTTCGGAATATTTCCTCTTGTCTTTGAAGCGAAGTCTCTTGTACTTGGACATTTCATCTTCCAAGCTTTTTTTTAGGTTGCGGTACTCTCCTAAATCTTCTACTTCCCTTATTTTATCCTTCATAGTCTCTATATTCTCTCTAGTAATTTTCAAGAGATTAAGATCCTCTTGTTGACGTTCCACATCTACAGAGTGTTCCCTCTTAGCTTCGGCCAGTTCACCATCTTGTAGTTCCACTCTTACTCCATTTTCAAGCTTGGTGTAGCACGAAGGGATGACAGGAGGCTCCTTTACGTAGAAGCTATACATGGCATCATCTCACTTTACCTTGTGTACATTTTTTACATGATCGAAGAGGTTAATTACCAATTTCGAACAAATCACACATTTTTTGTGATTGTGTTTCCTGCTGACTAAAACATTCGATTTATTAGACATTCTAACAGGGGAAGATCTACCACTACTTACGACGCTTGACTTTCTACCTTGTCTATTTCTAGTCATTACAGCAGACATTTCTACTGCATAATTCAATTTATCTACAGGCAAGTCCATGTGTTGATTTTGTAGATGTCTGCGTAATTTGAAGGTAGATGATTGGCAGCGATGCATCGGGCATTGATGTTTTAAAGACCCATCTTTCAGCTGCTCAACAGCACCAACAGCAAGATGGTCTACAACAGATGGCACCGCTGATTCTTCTTCAGTTCCTACAATACAAAAATACAAAGCATTAACATATTAGTATTATCATCCTAGTATGCACGATGCACAATTTATTAAGCAAGACAAAATATACAAAAACAAATTTCTTACCCAAAATTTCATCCATCTTCTTGCAAGCATGGACGTTGTCGAGATAGACAGTCATAGGATTCCATGACACAATGTAGAAATTTTTCTTCTGCAACTCTTAGATGATTGGCAGTCTCCTTCCTTAGTTCCTTCTCTGTCAGTCTCTTTTTTAAGGTATATCGAGAAGGCTCGCCTTGTTCATGTTTAAGTAGAAAGCTTTCTACACTGTCCTTCAATTTCTTCCAATTTATATCCAATTTGTGTGTAATTACCTGTGAAAAAAAGAAATTCAAAATAAACTAAAAAATAAATAATCAGACATGATTAAAAATATTAATATAAGAATCTCAAGCTATAAAGTTTTGTTTTCTGTGTATACTTACATCATCTGCTGATAAGTTTGTGGCTACTAATTCTTCATTTGTATCCATTTTTATCAAAAGTAAAAACGTCAATAGGGTACTTCAGATACTGAAAAAAATAATTATTTCAATAGACAAATGTTAAGTACAGAGGGTAGGAAAACTAAAAGGCAAATATTAATTATCCACTCGTCAAGGAAGCACCGCCGTTCAAGACACTCCCCGTATTCAAAAAGTGCAAGTAAATATAAGAGTTTAACAATTCTGACCGTTAAGAAAATTCTTTTTTTTTAATAATCTAAGTATCGTTATTTATGTTAATACTCCCTTTCCAAATATAACTCAGAACATATCGAAAATAATGGAAGTATTATATAGGGTAATGAAGGTAAATTGCGGCGTAGTAGAAAAATGTGGCCTTTAATTCCACCAAAATAAATAGATTCATAGCACTAATAAATTAAAAGAAATGCAAAGCTAGCAGACATAGCAAGAGTGATACTTTGGTATAAATCGTAACAATTTTAAGTTATATAGCAGAGAACTGTTTAATGATTAAACCGTTTAAGTTATCAGTAGGTACCTTTCTAGTCTATAGACTTAGTAATATTGTAATAAGAGATTAATAAAATGAATGAATAAAAAAAATTGAAACGATTATGAAAAGGATAAAATTATCTTAATTTAATCAGAGAGAGAATTTGAATAAACCATGTACAGATAGATCAACCAACTTTAATGTACTATAGTAAGTGAATGCCACATTTCTATTTGCCGCAATATACTCCTTCACCCTATAGGTTCATCAAAACCACGATTTAAAAATCAGAAAAACTTACGAAAAGAGTAACAGCGTAATAATTTCACAAATCGCAGTTGAAAATTATTTTCCCATATTAGAAATGTCAAGGTAACCAGACCAAATTAGGAATAGGGTGAAACAGGTGAAATGCAGAACACTAACTATCCTCGACCTCTTACAACAGAAACAATAGGTCTCTACTAAACAGCAGTTTTAAAACACTTAAAGTAATAAATTATAGCATGCGTTGCACTTCTTTTACTATGAAACATTTTAATGTAAATGTCATTGTTTTACAAACTTTCAATCAAATATTAAAGACCGCAATTTACCTGTGCGACCCTATAAACCAGCAGAATAAATACAAATTTTTATTTTTAGAAATGTGAATTGTTAAAAATTACATCACTACGGATAAATTTCTCTAGACTGTACTTACCTTGAGGTTATTTAATGGTTCACTTTATATTACTCTAGTCTATTTATCACAAGTACACTGATAAACATATACTATAGGATTATCAGACACCTCCTGACTTCACTATGTGACATGTGCGGATACAATGAGTAAGTGTGCTTCTCACCTGCCTGACTTTAATTTCAATTGATTCCAGTCATCCGGACTTGCCGTGCTACGTTTCTGGCATGAAATTTTAGCACGAATTTTTAAAATGGAAACAAAAATGGGTTGGAAGATTTTTTTCGCCTGTTTTAGTTGCTCAGAGAGTACAAAACCACCTCATATACCCTTACATACCCTCCAATCAAAAGAAATCTCTTCAAATTCAGAATAAATTGATTTTATTTGAGAAAAAAAAATTTGTGTGCCTAATATTACCACCCCGTAGCACAGCACAGATCACGGACATGGATAATTTAGAGCTATTCTTTATTCTCAGCTTCGTGTTTGAACACAGCAATACGGTGATAGGACTAGATAAATTTTTAAATGGTATTGTACTATTCAATCGCCGCACATTTCAATTTTGTACATATAATAATACACTCATTGAAAATAGTTATAAGTACATAAATAATTGTATCTACATATGTATTGGTAATATTGGATTACAAGTGTTTTCATATAAAGAATATCATAAGTTTGGAAATTTGTTAATTCAAAATCAATTAATTTTAGTCACTTAAAACTGCGAATGTGTGACTTGTTATACTTCAAAATTGCACAAATTACACTGAAAATAAACCAATACTCAGTTTATATATTTTACATCCGCCATCTTGTTAATTGCTTGGTGTCTGGTATAAGGAAATTTGTTCTGACAGTTTCTTTAAAATGCTTTGTATTTAAATTCTTTTCTATGATAATTACCGATATGGACCTTGCTGCAGAGACAGAAAATTAACCTTTAATTAAGTAATTAATTAATTAACCGTTTCTCGTTGCAGTAGTAAAGATATAGCCAATGAAAATAAAAGTTATTTTCATTTAAAGGTTTAATCAGGGTAATTAATGAATTGTCGGTTAGTTCTACATCTCCGTTCATAAAAAAAATATATAATAATTTACATATATAAATTATAATTTATAATTTTAAATGTTAAACTTGTTATTTTCATTAGTAACCATGATACCAGCAGCTATCATGATTACTATAATAAGAATTACCAGTTACAATTTTTAAAACGTATATTTTTCTATGAACGGAGATGTGAAGCTGACTGATAATTCATAACTCATCCTACCATATTATGTAATATTTTCATAGGCAAACTGTACAAATTTCTTTAATAATTATTTATTCCGTACATGAATGCATGTGCTCTAGTGTCAGGTTTTCGTGCATATTTGGAAAGGGAATCCTATAATGATCATGGTAAAGTTATGAGACAAAGAAGAGAATTACACTTGGTATCAATTCATAATTAATTTAAAATAATTAGTTTGATACATAATAGTATAAATTTTAATACTACTTGTCAATCATGGTACAATTCATTTTCCTGGAACTCTCTAGGTTTTAATTCATTTTTGAAAATAGATAGTTTGTAACTGAGATGAATAAGGTATAGTTATATATACTTTATTTTTGAATTGATAAATAGCATTACTATCAGAGTCATAATAGGAAATAGCATTGCCAATGAGCTGTCAAGAAAGTAAAACATCAGCAATGGAATTTAGTGTCACAACTAACCAATAATTGATGCCACGTGTGTCATAGCAATCAGTATTGCATTGGTGACACTACAAGAGACTCTACCATGGCAGCAAATAATAATCAAACGTGTAGGTTGGTGTTCACCCTTAATAATTATGATAAAATAAACTATCTAATTAAATTCTCTTTGAAAATACAGGGTATGTCCGACTACTTCGGAAAATAAACTATCTAATTAAATTCTCTTTGAAAAATACAGGGTATGTCCGACTACTTCGGAAAATAAACTATCCAATTTAATTCTCTCTGAAAAATACAGGATATGTCCGAGTACTTCGGAAAATAAACTATCCAATTTAATTCTCTTTGAAAAATACAGGATATGTCCGAGTACTTCGGAAAATAAACTATCCAATTTAATTCTCTTTGAAAAATACAGGATATGTCCGACTACTCCAGAAAATAGACTATCAGATCAAAATAATATAGAAATATCCAGGATATGTCCGACTACCCCAGAAAATAGACTATCAGATTAAAATAATATAGAAATATCCAGGATATGTCCGACTACTCCGTAATATATTCATAACTTTAAAACTATCAAATTTATTATAAATAGAGTTTAAATGTTTCGGAAAGACTCAGGATATTTACATCAGGACATCCAAATAAACGACCGATCACCATTATCCGAACCTGGACATCGAGTTTATGGTTCTTTTAATAGAGTAAATTAGAAATTTTTGCAATACGAAAATATGGATAAAGGCTTTCATGAAATGAAAATAATACATTTAACGAAATCAATTTGAGAATTAAATTACTTCTACCTTATCACAATAACAGCATGTTTGCTCTAGAAGCCAAACTTTAAGAGAATTATTGTAATTATAATATATATTTTACAAAAATAACGGCTCGGAGCAACTTTAGTATCAAAAATTAATCTGCAATCTTGCATGTTGTGTTTTTTCATTAAAAAAAATCGAATATTTCAGAATTAATGGGAAAATAAAATTTTGTAAAAAAATTCAAATGTCTCGGCGCAACTCGAAAATATACAGAAATTGGCATGAGTAACGTGTCAACTTATCATAACTATTCCATATGAAGATTCTGAAGTTTGCCAGACATCACTATTTTTTAGCCCACCCTAGTGTGCACAGTGCAGCGTAATGAGTGTCAAGAGCACTTACGGTTTACTCTAAAATAACAAACGATATACCCGCATTGTTTGAGCTCCTTGCCCAACACAGTTTTTGGATATCTAGCCCTAAGTCTTGAACATACTTAAGAATGGCTTTATCAAAGCTTCGGTTCCATTATTTCATATTCAGCCATGGAATAAAAATCGTGGACTGATTTTTAAAACAAATCTTGAAATAGAAAATACCTCGCATACAGACTCATTTGTTCTATCATCCACCACCTTTATTAATAGTTGTTAATTCTATCTTGAATTAAATTTATTATTTCCTTTTGAATTATTGGGGCTGTAACATTTTTATGAACAGTTTCGAGATGATGCTTCAATTTCTCGTCGCCACATGGCTCCGTTAGTTTCAAAATAGATCTGAAATTGCCCTCATTATTGGTAGTTTCGGAAAATAAAAGATCTTCAGATTCGGTGTGGCCTCTACTAGCTAAATTTCGCTGGTCGCAGAGAATAATAGCTTTATCGGTGACAATGAAGCAATTCTGTTGTTCCGAACTTGTAAGGTAAATCATATTTTAAATTAAAGCATATATATAACTAAAATAGGAACTCTTCTAGTACTATCTATATACTCCAGGCGGCTAACATAGCCCATGGAAGCCGTTACAATCGTGTTAGCTTCTAGTGTAGATTTAGAAACGAGGGAGAGTACACGTGTGTGCGTCGCTCTCAGACCTGACTGAGTAAGTTGAGTAACGGTTCTCGTTAGCACAACAGCTGATGTTAACTTAAACATTTTTCTTCAAAATACTTTAGGTATCTGATCATTTTGCTCAATAATTTTCTCATCTATGGACATTTAACTGATGTAAGAAGATTAATTGATGAATATTTAGGCAACAGATGCAATGTTAATGACTTAAATAAGCGTTTGGTGGAGCGTTTGCTAGATGCGTGCACCCTCCCTCGTTTCTCAAACGTCACTGGCCGTGTGCGAATGCTTCCTGTACTGTCAGTCTGTTGCTAGGGTGACGTCATATGTGTGCTGTGACGTCACCACACGACACAGCGGAACAACAACAAGACGCCAAGGAAGCTGTTTTGACTGAAGCGAAGAGAGACAAGGAAGCTCACTTGACTAATTGCTAACAACAAGGTGTTGTTAACACGATGGTTCCGCTTATACGTTGTTGGTTTAGCCGTTACACCGCTTCCTTAGTACTATAACTTCCTTGATATACTCTCTTTACTCTTTTTCTTTACACAGCTGTCAATTGATAGTCGAAAAAACTCCTATAATATTATCGATGTACTGTTCTCCTTGAGAAATTGCATAATATACTTATATTTATTTATTTTCTTTGTAAATAAGAGGGAAACTCGTTTATATTTCCCGAATTATCTAAAATTTGGTTAAGAGGTTTAAATTGCTACCGTTAATTATCAAAAAATGAATGATATATGCCAACGAAAATATATTAATTCGCAGTTAAGTTTCACTTATCAATTTTTTAATGTTCCTGTTAATCTCTACGCCTATGGCTAGTACGGCACTCTATGCGATAACACCTGATTTCTAATTTCGACAGAAGGATAATTTAGTTTGAAGTTATGTGCAGCTTCAACGGAAGCTTTTTGGAAAAAAAATTGCTAGTACATAATCCTCGAAAATATACACAGTACCTGCAGAAATATACTCTACGAGTATTCAATCCATCCGTGTTGACTCAGACTCCTGTAAAATTGATGTTAGATTTAAGATATTAGAATTAAATTAAATCCTTGTAAACTGGCTCATGTAAAATTAGCTCAGATTATGGTTTCAGTAACCATAAATAGGTAATTTAGTGTGTCTCCAATATAGAGTTCGTTTATTTTAGGTTGTAAGCCTTGCAAAGGTGAATTGAAATGACACTTTCATTGGAGAGGAGGAATCTTCAGATATTCAGAGTGGAATTGGCTATAAGTTATTGATGGGGTGAAATGCAACGGTACCTGTAACCAGATACACAATACAGACGTTACAATCTTAAAGCGCAACGCGCCTAATAATTTAGATAGGAATAAATAGAAAAACTGGTTGAGTTTTCCTCCAATTAACTTATTTTTATAGTTACGCGTGGAATTTACACCGTATTCTTTAAAAACTCTGCTATCGACTGAAGTATTTCTCTTCGATAAATAATTATTTTTTGATGTGAAATTCTGTAATGCAATTTAGTGTACTATCAAGGAAAAGTGTATCCGTCAGGTGCTGTATGCTATTTTTGACCTTCCTCATTGAGTGTTCCGCTTGTTTATATTGAAGGTTCTTTTGAAACATCCGACGACAAACTTGCTTCATGTAAATCAAGCCTCAGCTTCTCCAGTATTAGAAATGCTGTCCATAAAAATGGAGATTCGGCAAAAGTAGTTTTTATGACTGGAACAGTGGACATGCTGAACGATGTTCCTAACCTCTTCCTAACACAGTATCAAAAGTTCTAAACGATACTACTAGCATGCTATACAATAGAGTTGAAAAACTGGTCCTTGTCTCTCCACGATCAGTTCCAAATTTGAAAAGAATTGTGATTGAAAGCTGGAGGGGCAAGGACAACAATATTGTTGTTAACACCAGTATCTGTTTTACCACAGAAATAATTGCTGCGACCCGCTAGGAGCGCAGCCTAAGAACTCCCCCTGATTGTTGTTGTTGCGGATTTTGGGAGAATCGTAACTACTCCTTCAATAGTCAACCGATTTGATTGAAACAAACTTAAAATGATAGCCTGACTTATTCGCTACACTTTCCCGAGAATAAAAATTCAAAATAATAATTTTAAATGTCAAAATTTGATAAAATATAATCTTATGGACTTGTAATTTTTTCCGATTATGTCACTAAAATTGCCTCTTCTTCCTCAATAATGAATCGATTTGGTTGAAGCAAGCTTCAATATGTAGCTTGGTGTTATTATTAGAGAAGAGAATTTTAAAATTTTAATTTTAATGGTCAAAAATTAGAATTTAGTATGGGACAAGGAATTTTTTCTGATGGTACCACTAAGATTGTTTCTCCTCCTTCAATAATGATTTGGGATTTGCTTGAAACAATCTTCAATTGGTAGCCTGGCGTATTTAATTTCTTAATTTTTTCTTAAGAATAAAATTTTGAAAATTAAAGTTTTAATAGTCTACAAAATTAATTTTGTATGGACATGTTCATTCTTCTTCCTGGATTAGGAACAAGTGTAAGGATTGTGTTTGTGTGCAATTTTCTTCAGATTGGGTGCAATTCTCAGGGTTGGATGCAGTTATCAGGATTTTGCAAAATTTCGTGATTGGGTGCGAAAATGTTTTGATATCTCGGATTTGATAATTTACTGTTTTAAGTTTGTCGCCAAATCTGAGTTGCCAAATATTTGATTGTTTGTATTATGCATGTAAATGAACAACCGTATTGAAAAATAAATGTTGTTTTGTTTTATAAATGTTTGTACAAATGGATGTTATTTATTGAAGCGACCCGCTAGGAGCTCCGAGCTCAGCCCATGAAAATCTCCTGATTGTTGTTGTTGGTGATTTTGGGAGAATTGTCACTACTCCTTCAATAGTGATCCGATATGATTGAAACAAACTCTGAGTGGTAGTCTGGCTTTTTTGCTACACTTTCTGTGCCCCTGACGAATTTGCCATAGTCGAAGCTCTCCTCGGGCAGTATCACCCGGGGTGTTATGTCTTGTTTAGTTCAGAATAACTTTGAACAAAATTACCCCTGTTGTTTAAAAGATCAGATCCACTGGAGCACAACCGGTCTCAATTTGGTATCAATAAGAGTACAAATTGGTTACCAAACTTACCTTAATAGTTTAATTAAGAATTAAAAATATTATTAAATGCTGGTTACACTTCCAATAAAAGATGTAAGATATTGTTGTCCTTTGAATTATGAGTATTTTTATCATTTTAACCATTTTTTATCGTTACTTAGCTTCGTCAAAGACAATATGGTATCTAGATAGGTAAATACTTGATTGTAATACCTAGCTATCACAGACCAATGAATACCAAGATGGTAGAATGTTTACGTAAAACTAAAATACCAGTTTTGTTCAAGTTGTCTGTAAATATCTAATTCAAGGTTATTACCTTCGTAGAATGCGGAAAGGTTATATTATTGACGGCATTTATTTAGCATCTTGTTATTCGCATAACTGAAAATATGTTCGACCAAATTTCCTGAAATTTGGTGAATAGGTGGTCAATGTCCAGTGACCCCTGTAGAATTTGAGGTGGACCAATCAAAGGTCAAGGTTATGGTCATTTATAACTCAAAAAGTATTGTACCATATTGCATGAAACTTGGTTGAACGATTGGCCAATATACAGGAACCATTTTGTTAGATTTTCTGAGTGATTGGATCAAGGTCAAGGCCATTTATAATTTAATAACTCCAAATAGTAATCAACCAAATTGTCTGAAATTTGATGGGACGATTGGACAATGTCCACGAACCACCTGGTAGAATTTTGGGAGCGATCCGGTCAAGGTCATTTATAACTCAAAAAATGTTAAACCATATTGCACGAAACTGGGTGGGACGATCGGTCACTATCAAGTCACCAGTTTATTAGATTTTGGGAGCAAACGGATAAGCGGCAGCGAAGGTATGCGCTCTACCGAGTGCACGTAATCTAGTTTACCAATATATTACCTAGTTATTATGTATAGCTTTAACTATCTTTACGAAATTAATTTAATTTTGTTTAATATGTATCATTTATGTAAACGTAATATAATAATTAATTGATTAAATAAATATACCGATTCCATCAGAGCAAAATTTTGGTTTTACCCGCTGTAACCTCACGGCGTATAGCGAAACCTCGATTTACAGATTATGTAAAGATATTGTGTAGGGAGTGTTGTAATTTTTTAATATAGATATGAAATTGCTTCTCTTTGACATGTGATACATATTTATTAGACACACAACTATCAAATAGGTAATTACCTAAATACAAACTCGCGATGGCTTTGTTCACTATTTTTATAATTAATAAATTTCCTGTATTTAAAATAAACTAATTAGCTTATTTTGAATTTAAATAGTATTGTAAACTATAGTACTCGAGACATATGTTTCCTCTTCTACAGCGAGCGCAACGGCCCCGGCGATAGCTGGATCAAAATCCTTTATCAGCGGATTGTAAAACCAAACTCGGTCTGGTTTGTACAATTATATTGACACGTCTGTGAGCAACCTTAAATTGTCAATTATATTGTGCAACCAAACTTGCGTGATATAATTGATCGTGTATGAACCGCTTCAGAGTAAGACTCTCTCCATTTGTGCTTCGGCTAAGATATAATTACCAAGCTACCTGTGAATGCTGAGTTCCTTATAATATAAGATAGCTATTCCACCTTAGTTAGGGCTTAGGCTTACTACCTATCATACCAACTTACCAGTTTGCAGTTACCAAGGCAACCAAACATATTATTTTGGTAGTATAATAGTATCTAACTATCATAGGTTTTGGAAGTTGGAACTAGCTACAAAGTATTTAATTTTCTAGAGTGCTAGGTAAGTAGTTGGACTTGAAAAATAACAATAGTGAATAGGTATGTGCAAATTGAGCATTGTTTGTCTAATTTGTCTATTGCCTAACTTACTGACTGTCTTCCTGTCATCAGTGTCGTGATATGTCAGTGTCTGCCATTCATTCGATTACCATGGTGGAATGGTCCACTACCTGAACCTCTACATAGGTAGTACCTACCAGGCTATTCAGAGTCCTGATCCTAGTAGGCCCAGAGTGCACTCAGTGCAGGAACTGGTAAAGTGTTCTCCAAGAAATCCTTTATTTTTTCTTCTGTTCGCAGTAAAATACATGTAAATATAGGAGGAAATTAAGGATTATTCGCACAGAAAATGTTAAAAATGTCCTATATTCAGCAGATTGAGATTGGTAGAAGGCTAGTGATCTGGATCAGTGTAAATTCATCGCGGGTAAATTCATCGCAGTAAATACATCGCGTGTAAATTTATCGCATGGTAATTTCATCGCATATAGTAAATCATCGGTGACATATAACAGGAAGGTAGATAATACAAATAATAGAGAGGTAAATAATAGATGATTTTTTAAAGACATTGTAACATTATAAATAATATGGTGCACAGACAATTGGGCACAGGACAATTGGACCTGCCGACAATTGAGCCAAAGACAATTGGGCACCAGGACAATTGGGCCCTAAAAAATTGAGCCCAGAAAAAAATTGGGCGAGAACATAAAGAAGAAGTGTTACTTTGTTATATAATAAGATAGTGACAATATTATCTAAAAAAATATGTTAATAATTTTTTAATTCGATTGATATATGCTTGATAAGGTATATATTAGAAAGCCTGTTAAATCACATTTGGAGCTAATCTCATGGTTTCAATGCAATGAAGATCTTTGAACTATTAACTAAGTCATACTAACTTGAATCATGTCATGTGGATCTAATTTGTACAACATCGTCTTTAAAAAATGGTCACAGTAATATGTATTTAGTTAATAAAATGAGTAAATTTGAAAAGATTTTCGTTACATTGAACTAAGAAAAAAATGAGATTATGAGAATACATTATGTAATAATAATTTATAAAACTCTTGTATATTGAACACTGACGCAGTGAACAGGTTTCAACAAATTCACATTAACTTTCAAGTCGACATATATGTGCTAATAATTTCAGCATGTCTTGGTGGGCCACGGCTATCTTTAAATACCCACATTCTTAATTCCTATTGGCTACATCCTAATTCATTCACTACGCAGTAGTTCACTATAGTGGTACCGTAACTATAGGAAATTTGTTGCTTACATGAATTATCTCCTAACAAAAAATTATAGTAGTTTAAAATAATAATAGTGTTTATTCAAAAAAATAATGTGTTCTACTAAAATATATGTATTTTTCATAACAAGAATATATTTTTCATATTAGGAATATTCTTTATTTAATTATGCTCAAGACTATATTTTTATGCAAATGCACATTGTCACATCCGTAGTTATTACAGTAGCAATGGTCTTTAATTAAGTTAATACAATAGACTTCGAAAAAATGGGCAAATAATATATTGGTCTTTGGGCCAAATTGTCTTGAGGCTCAATCGTTCGGGGTCCAATTGTCTTGGAGCCCAATTGTTGGTCCACGAAATTCTATGTGGATATGTACGTTGCTAAAGCAAACCGTTAATATTAAGAATGATATTCTATCGTTACAATTGCACAAAAAATATATGTAAATTAATTTTAAAAAGATAAATTGTAATCAATACTTCTTAAATAAATAGAAAACCTGGTTCCCATTTACTGAGGCAATTATGCTTTGCCGATCATATTTTCAAAGAGGTGTAGCATTTACAGTTATGTTGTTGTTCAAACTATGAGTAGCTACCCAAATACGTAATTTGAGAATTAACATAAATTTAAATTAAAGAAAAATATGCATAACAATAAAATAATAAATTAATGCAATTACCCACATATTCAATATTTTATAGTAATTGTATGATATACATTTGAAAATTATATGTCATTCTATAACTAAAAATCCAATGATTTTAAAATAAACTAACAGCACAGATTCGTACAAACAAGTTCCCCTAATCCAGCGAAAAATAAAGTAAGGTCGGCGCAATTATTTGCAGAGTTTATTTAAGTTTATCAATTTAATTTTATAATGTACCATGCGATGAATTTACCATACGATGAATTTACCACGCGATAAATTTACCATGCGATGAATTTACCGGATACCAGTGATCTGGATAGGTAGGCTGATAGCCCTTGTAGCCTAGTTGTAAATTAACATTCACATTCTGTCACTGTTTGTGAATTGTGGCTGTCGACTCAGACTGTACCTAGATAATTATTTATTTATATTATGATCTCATCATCTCAATTATTCAATAGTCTCAGTCCCTCAGAAACTGAGAAACATATGGGATAGTGATACTTGGTGATTTGGTAAAAGCACTTAGAAGCATAGGATTTACTCTTAGAAGACTAAGAGTAGTACCCACTAGCTAGTAGGTAAATTAAAATTCTAATATCTAAATAATGAAGATTTCATAATTATTGGAGACTGATTTGAAAATCTTTGGAGAAAAATTGTCCTCAAAATTAAATTTTTGAGACTGATTTGACACACTTTAGACTTTAAATAGGTGTCTAGACTAGAACTCTTAGGAGGTAGTCTAGTAGGTACCTATACCGTTTTCTATAAGGCTCTTCTTGTTCAATATAACTACCAATTTAGTGACCTTACCAAGTACTTATACTAGAAAGATGCAAAAAATTTCAAAGATGTTGTACTGCACATTTCATGATTTTTTAATGACCTGGCAGTGGGGTTCGAAGGGCGGCACGCCCCCCTATATACATATATTTTATGTTAAAATCTATACTAATAATTTCCTTAGTGTGTTTATTTATTTATTTGGTGTCCGCTTCTACACGACGAGAATTAAACATGAAGAATGTAACTATGATACGCACGGGAATATGTTGACTTGATATTTAAATATCCTGTTTTTATTACATTTTTTAAATGTTTTTATCTATGAAAAAAGTATCAGTTTATGCAGAAAAATCAATTATATTTTAATTTACTAAATATAAACTTAACAACGGGTGATGAATTACTATTGGAGACACGTTATTTTTAACGGGCAAATACACTAGTCAGTAATAAATTACAAAAGTGTCGGACTACTGGGGCGTCGGACTAATGAATAGTAACCCTAAAATGCCTCTTCTGAAAAATACCTTTTTTGAAGTTATGACAGTGTTGTCGCAAATAAGCGGCGAGAAAAAACGATATTACAATTGTTATTTTAGTTGGTATGTAATTTGTAATATACCATATGGAATAATGACGAGATTAAGTACCTAACTACAGGGTGGGGCGTAAGTTTGGAAGCAAATGAAAGTGCATATTATAATCCAACGAAAAATATATTTAATAATTTACAGTTACGTATTATTACATAAGGGTTTTAAGAATTAAAAAATCATAAATTTATTCAAAATTTCCCCCCTTGATTTTAATAACAGCATCAAATCTCCTCCGAACTCCTCCTACTGTGGCACGCAACTGTTCTTGTGAAATTTCCTTCCAAGATCTCTGGAGCGAACGCTTTAAATCATCCACACTGCGATGGAATTTACCACAGGCCTTTGATTCAAGAATGGACCATACCGAAAAGTCCATAGGATTAACATCTGGGGAGCAGGGAGGCCACATTTCTTTGGACCAAAACCGTGGAAGATGGTCATGGCACCAGTTTTGAGTGACATTTGCAGTATGTGTAGTCGCGCCGTCTTGCTGAAATGTCCATAGAGTGTCATTACCGAATTGATCCTTAGCTGACTCCAACATTGGCGTCAAATTATTCTCAATATAAAATTTAGCATTGATTTTGGCGCCTTGTTCCACGAAAATTAAAGGAGATCTCCAAGTTTCTGAAACGGCGGCCCAGACCATTACTGAAGCAGGTTTCATGGTTGTGTGGACAGTTTTTTGGTTGTATGGGATGTCTTTTGCACTTTTACCAGTTATTCTGTCATTCCTCCGGTTGTGAGCCATTTCCACTGTGAATTTTTTTTCGTCAGACCGAACAATTTCACCAGCCGTGCCAGACTTCAATTCTCTCAGAAGTGCTTTGCTTCTCTCCAATCTCTTTTTCTTTACAGCTTCTGTCAGAGTCTGTCTCTTTTGAAGGGTGA
Source organism: Caprella mutica (assembly GCA_947561585.1). Classification (NCBI taxonomy): domain Eukaryota; kingdom Metazoa; phylum Arthropoda; class Malacostraca; order Amphipoda; family Caprellidae; genus Caprella; species Caprella mutica. The sequence goes on from CANNZV010001517.1 coordinate 52,305, forward strand.
AAGAGGACATCTTTAGGTCTTCTTTGACAACTCTTCTCAATGTTCTGGAACTCACATTAGCTGTTTTGACTAACTAACAATCGTATTGACCTTTTCGGGTTCCTCCTGATCTTCTCTCGGGCACATTTTATCAGTTGTTTGGTGCGTTGTGAGCGTGGTCTACCACTTCTTGGACGATCAGTCAAGTCTCCTCTCTCATTCAAACGCTTCACACACTTCCAAACAGTCGATCTCGCTATTGAGAGAGTCTTTGAAATGACGGAATCTGACTTCCCGGCTCGGTGTAGAGCAATAATGGCTTCTCTTTTGTCTGACATTTTTGAATTGACTAATTTTTTGTAAAAAATAACACTGCCACGTCATAATGAAGTGTCTCTACTATAGTTCAAACCCTATCACCTACTTAGGAACTTATTTTTTAAGAATTATATTAATGTTTGAAAAATTGCTTCCAAACTTACGCCCTACCCTGTATAAAAATACCGAATGGAAGGGCTGATAAAATGACAGAATTGAGTAGTTACTAAGAAACTGATTTTCCCGGGACCATTCCCGGGAAAATTGGCAAAATTAAAGAAACAAATTTTATTGTGTAAATAGTTGCTTTTTAACCTTCTATTAGTGTGTGCAAAATATCAGAGCTCTCATGTTACTCTAACCCCCTGGGGAGAGGGAGAAAGGGGACCGGGGGGTAGTGAGTCAATATGTACTCTAAAAACCAACTCTCAGCCAATTATAATTCGTAATGATTAATTATCTCGCTATATCTGGTATCTAACGTGCCACTAATCAGATGCACACTAAGGTATGCCCCTCAGTTACCCGCAAACCTTCACAGGAGTCGTATACAACGTGTCAGATTATCAAACTTTGAATGTCATTTTCTATTAGTTCAGAGATCTAAAAATCTTGTAATTCAAGAGCCTAAGGCGTTTTCAATTTTGAAGCTACGGCATTGCGACTTTTTGCATTCGATTCTCCCCGGAATTCTCTACAAACTCGGGAGAGTTTTATTCAATTTTCGAATTATTTTTCAAAATATTGAATTTTATATTTTTTCAATTTTTTTTCTTCATTACAAATTTCAATAATTTGAAATCCAATTCGAAAAATCAAAAAAAGGGTTCCTCGGTTTTTAGAGAATCTTGTGGAGAATCGAATGCAAAAAACCATAATGTCATAGCTACAAAATTGTAGTATCCATTTATTAATTTACACACTGTTCGAAATTCGAATAACTCGTTTTCTATGGGTCGAATCGAAAAAATGTCAGGACACAAAAACATCTTGGAATTCATTTTATATATGCGAACAAAGTTTCACAACCGTAGCTTCAATAATAAAAAAACTTTTCAAAATCTGGGAACGGTGACCTTAAACCCGAATCCTTGGCAACCCTGACTACAATGTAGCTACTACACTCGGCAGAGCTTGTCTAGGTGCTAAAAATTATTCCCTTTACTTTCCTGTATGAGCCTCTACAGTCTACATACAGGACACAATTTTATTCGTCTCCCTTTGTATTCAGAAGTGCACCTTGAGCATATACACATATGCCTGCAAGGCCAGAAGAAGTGCGTTGCTCTGGCCATCATGCAGATCAGTAGACTCCTGGAATTACTTCAGTAGTGGGCGTAGAGATTTGGACAGAGGTGGAGGCGGTGGCTGAAAAAGTAAGAAGAGGTGGAGGCGGTGGCTGAAAAAGTAAGAAGAGGTGGAGGCGGTGGCTGAAAAAGTAAGAAGAGGTGGAGGCGGTGGCTGTAAAAGTAAGAAGAGGTGGAGGCGGTGGCTGAAAAAGTAAGAAGAGGTGGAAGCGGTGGCTGAAAAATTAAGAAGAGGTGCAGGCGGTGGCTGAAAAAGTAAGAAGAGCTGGTCATAATAGCTAGAATGGAGAAAGTTAGGAACAATGATATCTTTAATCTTTCTAATTTAAAAATTCGTAACTGAAATTAATGAAATGAATCAGTAGGTATCTATTTGAACTGTCAATTACCGGGCTGCAATTAACATGTGCTGTATTCGAAATTAATTGTATGAAGTTATAAATATTAAAAATAAGACCTAGTAGAAATATGAATTGTTTTTGTTTGAGAATTACGAGTTGATGCGTACCTCTATTCCTAGCTAGTCTTGTCAGCAATGACGTGTTTGTCGTGACGCTGTCAAGAGAATCTGTGGAAGAAGAATTTATTTGAATTGCATTTTTAATTCGGAATAACATACAAAAAATCCAACAAAACATTTTCTTGTATTTAGATGCCATAGCTTCGGATTTTAATTGTACGTCACAGATTTCGTAGTCGAAGTTCTTTCCCCTCGGGGAGGATTATAGATGTTTATTGGATCTAAATCAAAGTTTATTAAAATCTACAATTAATTTCTTAACTAATCATTTTTTACTCAAATTAACTAAAGAAAAGACTACTCGAAAAGTTTAGTCAGAGTTTCTTAATTATAGTCCAGTTTCGTTTTCGCTTTACTGATTTACTCTAAACATCCTTTCCCCACCCTGACCTAGTAATAAAGAAAATGCATAACATTGCCTTATTCCATGAGAGATTACATGGTTGGAGACCCGATAGCAACAAAAAAATAGGATACATAACTGCTATTTATGTTGAAAGGTTCAAAGTAATCTTCATCTACTTTTGATTTTTTGAATTTTTCTTCTTCATATATTTATATATAAATGAAAAGATATAAAGACAATATATACACATATATTAGTATTCGAATACTAATATATTCGATGTGAAGATATTATATATAAAATGAAGATATTAACGCACGCTCGGCATTATGGGGTCAACCCACTTTTGCAATATATTTTTTATTTTTGGAATGATCGTTCTGATATTTGTATGGTACATGTAAATTCGCAAAAAGAAACATTTTATTCGTATAACATTCTCGAATTTTGATTAATTTTTTTTTAATCCGCCGTTTTTTTTTAATCTGCCATTTCATAAACAATCTAATTTCGCTATTGAAGTGATTTTGATTCTATACGATTAAAGTAAAGAAATATATGCTAATGACATTTCTTAGTGATTGCATCAAAGCTCTTCTGCATATTATATGAATAAGAAATGATAGATCTAGATCTAAGACTCTCTACTTTCACAGCACACAAAATGGAAGTTATAAAAATACCGGGATCCAGAGAAGGGACATCCCTTTACCATCAAATACCGTATAACGGATATGCTTATAAAAAAGCTCTTGTCAGCAGCAATACAAGTAAAATGTATTTAATCTGCAAGAGCAGAGACTGCTGTGTGACAGCAACTTTCCTTGTCACAAGTGAGGATGGTGGTGTCAACTTTATCACAAAAAGTGATCACAATCACCTACCAGACCAAGCAATGAAAGACAGGCTTCTCCTGTATGATCGGTGCAAGAAGAGAGCCTCTTCTTCGACAAATAGATTAAAAGATATTATCGATGAAGAGTCTGAAAGGTACCTATATTTCCATTCATTTTACAATTTTCTTTTTTCTCATACTTTGAGTATGAAATTTTCAATGATATATGTAGTAATTGAAGTGCCCTGTTAAAATTCTTACGTAATTTTGAAGGTTCCCACTCGGCACAGGAGCATATTCAGAAATACGAAATGTGCATGAGAAAGAAAAGGAGGAGGCTGATGCCAGCAGCTCCCTCTAACGCGCATCAACTGGAGAATGTACTTAGTGATGCAAACAGGTTGGTTTTATTTCAATATGAATAATATGGACGGTATGGTTAGGAAGTAATAGTTTGTTAGGTATCTAAGTAACTAAGATTTCTATCGTACTTCAACCATCATTCTGCTGATAAAAGGATATTGAATTTATATTAATAACTTGATTCATGAATCCATGAACAATATATTGTTTAGTGTTAGTTCTGAGTTGAAGTCAGTTATTCATTTTTTTTTTATTATTTAATTGTCGAACAGAATTATGAATGAATCAAGTATATCATCCTATTATAATTTCTATATATATAATTATAATTTTATATGATTTTATCAAGATTCTCAACTACTATCAGAGAAGAAATTTTTTTCCATGTCCGGCAAAATTTGAATGAATCGGGAGACAATTTCATTTTTATTTCGCCTACACTGGCAAGTGTGGCCTCAAGTGAACTGCACATGGATGGTACCTTCAAGACTGTGCCATCTATGTTCAGTCAACTGCTGACGGTCCACATCATTGTGCAGGACATGGTAAGAATATAGTAATCAGTTGTAATCATCGTCAGCTAGTTAATGAAAAAATTGAAAGTAACTTTTTATTAAATAATTTTCGGTTTATTATACATTTCAATATTTTACGTTTTCAAATTATTAAATATAGAAAATAATATATGGTGAAAGTAATTTCTCCAATATATTAGCTCACATGAAATGTGTTAGCTAGTATACGGATACTAATTACATAGAGTAAAGTAAAGGGATAATTATTTTTTGAATAGATAATTTAAAGCTGTGAGAGGTTCTTCATCGAATTTAGTTTATATGTAACTGCGCAGTACCAGTTGATCATTCATTGGTAATTCAATAAATGTACAATATCAGTCAAAAAAAAAACAGGTACTAAATAAACAATCGCCATAACTTGAACAAGAGCCGCCGTGTACTAGTATAGTTTGATTTATATTTGGCTAATTCAGGTATTTTTCTCCGTTTGTTTCTATATTCTTAATAGTTTTCTTAATTTTTCTTATTATAATAAGTCGTTCTTGAGGAAGATATATAATTGTTAATGAAGGATATTAAAAAATAGGTTTGTTTACCCTATCTACTTGATTATAATAAATAAACAGTAATTATTGCATTTTATGATGATCTAATGTAAAACATGGTAGACCAAAAAATAACCACTATCCTCCTCTTTTATTCGAAAAGTCATCCATTTTTCTCCATCCATTTTTGTGCCCGTTTTAATTTTATTTGATCAAGTGATCATGTCTGACTGAGCTCTCAAGAAATCCACTTGAAATTGATTAAGATTCGTAGTCAGAGAGAAGTATATATCATTTAAATTAACAACACAAGAAAATTCGGGAAAAATTGTAGATTAAGCACCACAGTTTGCTTTGGGTTTTACAATCTACAGGAGGGAAATATTGGGGTGCTTCATTAAGAGGAGATAAGTTTCGTTGAAATTTTACCCGTGGCCATTATGTTATCCCAAAAATTATTAGATTTCCTTATAATGTCAGTTTTTTAATGAAAGCGTGACACACAGACTTACTTACGAATACGGCTCTTTATAGAGTATAGATGGATAGATATTGAGGCATTCAATTAATATGATTTCTATTTACAGTCTTTCCCCATCGCGTATGTATTGATGAAGAGGAGGACTACTACAGCCTACAGAGAGGCCCTCCTCTTCATTAAAAGCCACACACAATGTCGCCTCATCGTAATAATCACAGACTACGAGAGGGCAATGCAGAGAGCGGCTACCGATGTATAAGAAGAGGCTAGTGTTAGTGGTTGTCTCTTCCACTACAATCAGGTAATCTCTGATATTATCATGAGTGGTGTTGAAGTTAAAATTTTAGCGTTGATGGTATTTTTTTTGGTTTCAATCTTTCGAATAGCAATATAACAATTCATCACAAGAATCAAGGCTGAAATCTGGCTAAACTACACGTACTATCTTTATAAGATCCATTGATGATATTCTATTAATTTGTATGATTTTTTTATATTATAGAATGTAATTAGACAGGTAGCTAGTGATTGTTTTAAAAGATAATATGTAATAAAAAATTGAAAGCAGATATCATATGACATGTAGCTAGTAGGTAGGTCCAACATACGATAGTTGGTCATTAAATTCATTGTTTATTCCACTTTTTTTAAACATCTTCATGATAGACATCTTTCTACTCGAAAACACTAAATCATTTTTACGTTGCGTTTTTAACCCTGTAATGCCCAGTGCATAAGAGGCTTGATCTGATTTTAAATATTGATGTATAATTTAAAAACTAATTGATCTGAGTTGCTGAAACTCCGTGACTTTCATTGTCTATGGCGTATTATTGTACCGTATAAATAAAATAATGTGACATGTTTTGAAATATTTAGATTTATATCATTCTGGATAAAGTGGGCCTCTGGAACCCCGGTGAAGTACTATCGCTGTTGCGTCACATTTAGCGTCACACTAGTATCATCACTTGTAAGAATATTATCTATTTTTTGCTATAAATTGAAATGAGACGCGACAGCGCATGTATTTCACCGAGGCTTCCGATTTCTACAGGGTGGGGCGTAAGTTTGGAAGCAATTTTTCAAACATTAATATAATTCTTAAAAATAAGTTCCTAAGTAGGTGATAGGGTTTGAACTATAGTAGAGACACTACATTATGACGTGGCAGTGTTATTTTTTTACAAAAATTTAGTCAATTCAAAAATGTCAGACAAAAGCTATTATTGCTCTACACCGTGCCGGGAAGTCAGATTCCGTCATTTCAAAGACTCTCTCAATAGCGAGATCGTCTGTTTGAAAGTGTGTGAAGCGTTTTAATGAGAGAGGAGACTTGACTGATCTTCCAAGAAGTGGTAGACCACGCTCACAACGCACCAAACAACTTATATAATGTGCCCGAGAGAAGATCAGGAGGAACCCGAAAAGGTCAATACGATTGTTAGCCAAAACAGCTAATGTGAGTCCCAGAATAATGAGAAGAGTTGTCAAAGAAGACCTAAAGATGTCCTCTTTCACCCTCCAAAAATTATTTATGTAGCATCTAGTCACTGGAATAGCATCAACACTGTTTTTAAGAATCTCAATTCCTTGAATAAATTTAAGTTTCAATATAAAAAACATTTACTAAATTCCCAATAGCTTCAAAAAACTACAGAACCAAATCAGTACCATTCATTTGTTGTCTGCCCTACCTTGCTATTATTAACTGAGTATTTTTTGTTTTTAAATTTTTTTTAGGCTTTAATTAGTTAGGATGCCCTCGAAGCTTTTAGCTTTTCCGGGCCATATAGCGTCTTTTTTGTGAACTATAATATGTAAAATATAAAAATGCAAGACCCTGGGAGGCCCCGGCCCTTGGTTAATGTGCAGGGTGCTATATGTCAATAAATAAATAAAAAATAAAAGAGACAGACTCTGTCAGAAGCTGTAAAGAAAAAGAGATTGGAGAGAAGCAAAGCACTTCTGAGAGAATTGAAGTCTGGCACGGCTGGTGAAATTGTTTGGTCTGGCGAAAAAAATTTCACAGTGGAAATGGCTCACAACCGGAGGAATGACAGAATAATTGGTAAAAGTGCAAAAGACATCCCATGCAACCAAAAAACTGTCCACAGAACCATGAAACCTGCTTCAGTAATGGTCTGGCAGGCGGCTAACATAGCCGTTGCGAGCCGTTACAATCGTGTTAGCTTCTTAGTGTAGATTTAGAAACGAGGGAGAGTACACGTGTGTGCGTCGCTCTCAGTCCTGACTGAGTAAGTTGAGTAACTGTTCTCGTTAGCACAACAGCTGATGTTAACTTACACATTATTCTTCAAAATGCTTTAGGTATCTGATCATTTTTCTCATCTATGTACATTTAACTGATGTAAGAAGATTAATTGATGAATATTTAGGCAACAGATGCAATGTTAATGACTTAAATAAGCGTTTGGTGGAGCTCGTGCTAGATGCGTGCACTCTTCCTCGTTTCTCAAACGTCACTGGCCGTGTGCGAATGCTCCCTGAACTGTCAGTCTGTTGCTAGGGTGACGTCATATGTGTGCTGTGACGTCACCACACGACACAGCGGAACAACAACAAGACGCCAAGGAAGCTGTTTTGACTGAAGCGAAGAGAGACAAGAAATCTCACTTGACTAATTGCTAACAACAAGGTGTTAACACGATGGTCCCGCTTATACGTTGTTGGTTAGCCGTTACACCGCTTCCTTCTACTAGTACTTCCATGTGGTCTGGGCCGCCGTTTCAGAAACTTTGAGATCTCCTTTAATTTTTGTGGAACAAGGCGCCAAAATCAATGCTAAATGTTATATTGAGAATTTTTTGACGCCAATGTTGGAGTCAGCTAAGGATCACTTCGGTAATGACACTCTTTGGACATTTCAGCAAGACGGCGCGAATACACATACTGCAAATGTCACTCAAAACTGGTGCCATGACCATCTTCCACGGTTTTGGTCCAGAGAAATGTGGCCTCCCTGCTCCCCAGATGTTAATCCTATGGACTTTTCGGTATGGTCCATTCTTGAATCAAAGGCCTGTGGTAAATTCCATCGCAGTGTGGATGATTTAAAGCGTTCGCTCCAGAGATCTTAGAAGGAAATTTCACAAGAACAGTTGCGTGCCACAGTAGGAGGAGTTCGGAGGAGATTTGAGGCTGTTATTAAAAATAAGGGGGGACATTTTGAATAAATTTATGATTTTTGAATTCTTAAAACCCATATATAATAATACATAACTGTAGATTATTAAATATTTTTCGTTGGATTATAATATGCACTTTCATTTGCTTCCAAACTTACGCCCCACCCTGTACATGGTAGCTAATTGTTATAACACTATATAAAAACAAAACATGTTACACTAGTTTCATTGATTTCACATAAATACGTTTTAGACATAAAAAGTCATGATATTCAGCATCTCAAGTCAAGTTTTTAAAGTATACATCTGTATTCCAACTGGAACAAGCCTCTCAGGCACTCTTGTTGTTCAAGGGTTTAAAACGCGCAGCGCGCTCTTACGATTGCGCAATTCGTTTAATTGCGCGCTACATATATTCAAATATAAAATATAGGAAGCAAATATTTACCCTACGGGTTATGTGGTTGTTTACAAATTAACACTTGTTTAAATTATTTGATATGTTTAAAAATAACTGATATTATATGTCAATATTCATTTAAAACTATATAGTTGTGAAAATAGCTTTGTGTTAATGGTCAGAAAGCGGACAATGAAGTAAGTTCAAACATAAAATATATCTTTATTAGACATCAACCCCACTATTATAACAGATATTTTCCGGTTTTTAAAGCATTAAAAGAACAACTCCTTATATAAAATATTGACAATATGGAGAAATGTGTTAGGTACAAAAAGGAAGGCAAGGGTCGTAAGGCCTCCCCTACAAAATGAAAGTAAGAGTGTTGATTTTAATAACCACAAGAGATAAAGTCGGTTAAAGTTAAAATAAGGATGGTCCTTTCGTGGAGCATATTGCCAAATATTATGATTAATTACTTCATCATTTATATAAAATAGCTTCATTCTTCATAATTTCTACAAACGAGCATATCTATGCAAGACCCAGTTCACGAATTTTGTACGGCGTGAAAAATCTCTTTCAAGAAGTTGATGTCTGACTTTCATTTTCAGAGAGGGCATTTTAGGTCATGTTTAGAGATTCGATTGATTGAAGATTTTGAGACATTTAATCCACTTCTCCTAACAAAACATTTCTATCTTCTTAAAGGAGTTGCTGAACAAAATTGATTTTGTCTTTCGGCGGTACTGTTCTCTAGGGCTCTGACAGACTCATGTTAAATTTAAAATTGTGCCTTCCTTTTTGTGCTTAAACACTTTTCTCCTGAGCGGCAATATTTTGATAAAAGGAATAGTTATTTGAATTCTTTTGAAACATGGCAATAGATAATATTTTTGAATAGGAGAAAATTAGAATCGTACTATACGCATGGTGTGGCGTTCTATGCCATAGCTATTATATAGGAAATTTAATTCATCTTTATTATAACCAATTTTTCATGTTATTCATTTTATCTTGATAATTTTAATAACTTTTCATGTTCACTTGTCAAACTAATTTGATATCAGTTCCCTAGAACGTGCCATGCATTCCTTAAAATCATTATTGTTCTAATGGCGGCAAAGTAAACGTAAGCCCGTACTTCCCCTAAAGTTTTTCATCCTTTTTCAATAATAGCGGCATAGTAACCGTACGCCCGCAATGTTTATTTATTATTAATTACCTGCCTCATCTTATGTATCTTCAAACCACATCTAGTAAGTTTGTGCTCCTGTGTTTTAATTTAGTTTTTAAAGTTTTAAGATTCAATGCTAATAAAGTTGATTAGGCTGTGATATTAACTGGCTATAGCTGAAATACCTCCAATTCAGTATTCTTGTCATTTGCCTATATTTTAATCTTATGGCTTTGTTTGCCTATCTTACTGGAAGGGAATTAATTAAATTTTGTGTACTTCCAAGTTGTAGATAGTGGCACACTACTCGCCAAATACTTCATTTCTAGTCAATTTTGTTCTATAGTAGTTATTGAGATTTATTATACAATTAGCTTGTTTTTGATTTTTACATCTTATGAATTCTGTGACGGCATTTCATGCTCCTTTTCTACATTTTAAATTAGTCTTGCTTAAATTTTAGGATTTTAAAAGGTAGTTTAGCTTCGCATTTTTTTCTGAATTTTCTTACATATGTATTTTTAGCAAGATTTTGATTGCGTGTTTTGCTTTTCAGGCACGTGGTGAAAAACTTGAACAAGTCTATTGTTTGATTCTGCCACTACACATGGATAGGATAACACTTTAAATAGAGCATATGAAGTTCCTTAGTAAATAGTCCCTATAGTTAATAAGATTGTCAAAATTTAAAATTTAAATGTTAAAAAAAAAATTATAAATTAGAATATGTATCATGATTACGAGTAGGTAGATTATAAGTCGCTTGTTTTTCAATAAATGTTACCCCTGAAGACGGATATCACGAAGATTTCTGAAAGCTTGGGAAAATTCAAACTACTTCTTGTTGAGTTCTTCATCCTACATAATGCAGCAACCAAGGAGTCCTCTATTTTCTTCAATCATACAATTTTCTTGTTGGTTAATATTTAAATCAATTTAAAAAATAACCCATAAAATAGGAAGGGGGAATTAGAATCGATTCTTAGTTCACATCCCTACATGAAATAGGGATGTGAACTAGGAATTTGCCACAAATGGTAATAAGACTGAAGTATGGATCAAATTTTCATATAATTGTAGTACTGTAAACATTTAATTTCCCCAACCCCGAAAAATCATTTAGTAATTTTTCGAGATTGGGAAGAGGGATTAAGGATCAGGAACAATTGTTTGCATTTTGTATAATTTTCTCCAGATTGGGTGCAATTGTCAAGATTTTCACAATTTCATGATTGGGTAAAGAGTGATATGATATCTTAGATATGATAATTTACTGTTGTCATTTTGCTGCCAAACCTGTGTGGCCAAATATCCTATTGATTGTATTTATGAAAACATGTAAATGAACTATTAAATTGGAGCATAATTGTTTCGTGTAAATGTATGTTACTTCAACTTACTACTGCTAGGAGCGCAATCTAAGACTCCTTCAATTGTGAACTGATTCAATTGCTACAAACATTAAATGATAGCTACCTAGGCTTATTCTCTATAGCTACTTTCTAGAAAACAGAATTGTAAAAAATATTTATTTTTCATGTCAAATTTGATAAAATATTTATGTAATGACTATTAAAATAATCTGATATTGACACTGAAATTACTTCTTCTCCTTGAATAGTGAATAAATTAGCTTGAAAAAAAATTTAATAGTTAGTCTGATATGCTAACCAATATTTCTAGAGAACCGAATTTAGAAAATTTAGTAAATTATGGGCAAACATTAGGAATTTTTTACGGACTTTTAATGTTGACTGATGGTGACCCTGAAATTGCTAATTCTCCTTCAATAATTAATTAATTTGTTTGAAAGAATTTTAAATTGGTAACTTAATGCATTCACTACCATTTCTAGAAATAACAATTTTTTAAATTTTATATTTAATGGTCAAAAATTAGAATTTTGCATGAACTTCTAATCTTTTCTGTTGGTACCACTAATTTCTTCATGATCTCATTCAATAAATAATTGATTTGTTTCGAAACTCTCTCTTATTGCTAGCCTGGAGGATTTACTAGCTACAATTTTGAGAAATCCGAACAAGAAAATGTAATTTTTAATTGTCAAAAATTAGTTAGTTCTTTCTTTCTGATGGTGCCACTGAAATTGCTTCTTCTCCTTCAATAATGAATCTTATTAGCTTAAAAATATAGTTGTTGTTTCACATGATATCAACATTGGGTATAAAACCGAATTACAATTATGATAAACTTGCCACTGTCGCAGCTCCCCGGGGAGCATCACCAGGGTTGTTATGTCTTTTTTTTCTGAACACATCGTCTGAATAATATATTGACGATTGTTGTAAATACCATGATATAAAAATCACAAAGAATGGTCTCGTGTTTTCTATAATAAACCTACTGAAATAGTTTCGAAACATGCCTCGTCTCGCAATTATTACAGATTTTATCAGAGTGGGTGTAATAAAAACGGGGTATGCCTGTATCTGAACAATATATATTTATATATATATTTTTTTCGTTTTAATTCTTTGATTCTGATATTTAGAATAGCTACTGAAATTATATCCTATTTTTAAATGTTTTTTTATTTTGCAGATTGAAACTCTTGTTCAACAAATGACAGAAATGAGCATGAAGTCACGATGAAATCGGGGTCTTCTTCAGAGGACATGGCATGGAATTATCTTGGCTCTGTTGTAAATCACAAAAATAGCCTTTTCCTGTATTTTGAAATACCATCTGTTAAATTGAAATTTACAATATAGCTATAGTTAACAATTCTGTGTACCAATAGAAAGTTACATAAATATAATTGATACCGGGAACTCGTTAGAATGTTTTTTATAATTATAATAACCATTGAAATAAAAGTCAGATAAATCTATTTCTATCAATACTTCATGATATTTTATTTTAATTGGTCAGAGTTTCACGGTGACGATGTTGTTTTATTCTGCGAGTTTTTGCATTGTCCAGTTCGTATAAATTTAACAGTAGTAATTTTCTATCGTATAGCAGCTATAGCTACATTTTGTTTGTGTATAGATTTTTTATCCTTTCTCCCCTAATATGACAATAGTGTATTAGCTTTAGTTTCAAACTAGCTGCCTAGATAGCAGTACCTATTAGACTAGGTGTGTTTCGATGAAGTAGCAAAGTGCCGGTGTAGTAGTTCCTAATTTGTATTTCAATACTAGTTTCTAATGCGTATTAGTAAACATACAAAAAATTAAACCTCGTCGTGTTTTGAATCTCAGCACACTAACAATCCAAAGAATTTTTAGCCGTTCAAAAAATTATAGAATACCCTAATTTCTGGATGGCGCGGACCATAATTATAATAGCATAAATTGTGAATGTTGTTATCTGATGGTTTGTTAATTTTTATCAACAACTTATAATGGCTTAGAAGAAAATATGGGACAGAGATTTCAAATTAATAAAAAAATTGACTCATTAACTTTAGACGTAATGTTTCTTGTGAGGCAGAAACTGATCAATAGATATTCCTTTACATTGTAATCTGATGAACTTCGTTAAGAAATACATGTTTACCAACTTCTATGACGTTATTTTCCCTAATTTTGAAAGTTCATTATTCTCCTTCATTCTTGCAATCATCAATAATTTTCACTTTAAATAAAACATATGCAGAAAAGTGGATAATTTCCTCATGTAACAATGCAAAGAATATAAATTTAATAAGCGTCTTTATATTTAATATAAAGTACATTGAATTAGTTAATTTGAAAGGATGAAAGTTACTCGTTCATGGAATAATAGTATTAAATCTACTGTTTTTTGCTATAGATTTAAAGTAGGATCTATTCTTGAAGAAGATTAGAACAAGTTTATATGACAATGAATTAGTAAATTTTGATTCGCCTTCTCAACTGATTGCATTTTAATTAAATTTCCTATATCTAATTTGAATTCATTGTTACTCTTTTTCTTACAAATTGACATCGTTATTTATAAGGTTGAGTGCTTCAATATGAACTGATTTTATTACATTGAATTTCTTTCAACACATTTGTCATGTAACTTTTAGAGAACTCTGAAAGTGACATCCATTTCTAAATAATATATATTGGAATATTATTTAGTTCAAAACACATTTTTATTTTCTGATCATGTTGTAGATATACCTAGTGAATTGTGTAACAATAATTTATATAAAGTTGAATCAATGAAGTGATGCTTTGGTGAGCGCGACATATAGTGAACTACTCGCTACCGCATCTCTAATCGCACTGAAGGTGGAGTTACAGTCAGAGTGACACAGTAGCTCCGCCTCTGGGGTGGGGAAGGAGAGGAGATGGCGCTGATTGGTTCTCACCTTAGGGACATTTACGTTAAAGGCATTTGCCATATATCATCTGGCCTAGTTCTCGTTTACGCATGTCTCGTCAAGTGATAATCACCCTTATGGTAGTACAGTAGACGTTCGTACGGTTTGAGCAAATTTCTTTTGATACAGGCACTTTTTAATACTTTATAATTGGAATAACTCAGTACGGTTTCACTTGATATCTTATACCACAGTTCGATTTTTAAAGATTCTTTAGTACTAAATTACTATTATGTTGGTCTCATTTACGTAAGTAAATTTTAATTAAAATTTATGGTCTAGATACGATTTGCAATATAAATATTTTTATTATTACCGTTTATTTAGAAAGAAGACTACTTTGGTAGTCTTCTTATACAACTTCTTTTTATAGAATTATTTTTATTGTATTTCATAGTATCAAGTACGACTTATTATAAATCTCTTATGCCTATATATTGTTTGAGGTGAGCCTATTTACTTGTATCCTATTTTTTTCAAAAACGCTTAGTTTGAATTCACTTTAACTATAATAGTGTATATTCTATTACCATTTATTTTCAATTGTTTGACCTCCGTACGGTTTCTCTTCTTCAAGTAGGCGCTTTCTATGGATTTCTTTAGAACGGTTATTATGTAGGACGATTTGAGATAAGTGAATCGTTGTTAGTCTTGATTATCAGAGGAAGCGTTCCCAGCAGGAGCAGCTGCATCTAACTATGGTGAACCCAAAGACTATGTAAGATAGACGCTCAACTCCATGTTATCAAATTCAGAGCATGTTTGCACTGACGTCAGCACTCTGACCCAACTTCTAGTCATCAAAGACAATAAAAGATAGACGCTCAACTTGATATGCAAAAATAATATCAACCAATCAGAAGCGATCAGTATCATACGTCACACCAAACAATAATAAACGTACGACCCCTCGCCCCCCCCCCCCCCCTTGAAATTCACAGAAGGATAATCTTCAGTTTTAACGTGTGAAGTCATTAGAAATATAAATATTCTCTACTGATTAGGGATCAGAGAACTAATTACTTTATTATTAATTAAGTTTACAAGATCGCATATGTGGTTCAATTTAGTATTTTGAATATAATCTACCTTCTATTCGGAGAATAGTCATAACTAGGTATACCCACAGTACAGAGAACATATAGTATCCCAGAGCTATAGGGGGGATATTACGCGTGTCCCGGTAGGCTGTGACGCCACATGTCAACAATGGTGCGTACGTTTGTACGTACAGTACAAACACAAAATATGGCTGCAACACACCCAACTTTTGTTAAATAACGTTTTCGGTGATATTTTTTTAAATTCCACATTACCGCATGCTATTATCCAATCTTTATAGTCATACGGACGAAAATTAAAAAATGACTGTTGATGTAATTGCTACTGGTCTTTTTACACCCAAGATAGTAACAAATTTTTAGTCTTAAAGGAGACGATTTATTCAAGATAATTAAATCATTAGTCAGATCGGTCGCGTTGGCCGCCATCTTAATTCTCTAATCCACGTGACCCACAGCAATTCTGTTTACTATAACGTGACCTCTTGTTTACATACATGACGTCACAGCCTACCCAGAATAAATTTGAATAATACATGTAACTGGGGTACCAAAGACAATATAAGATAGACGCTCAACTTCATGTTATAAAATACAGAGTATGTTTGCACTGACGTCAGCACTTGGTCTCAACTTCTAGCCAATCAGCGTTAATATACACCTACAACTTGGTGTCTTAAAAGACAATATCGTACCTAAATAGGTTAACACTTACTTAGTTAACCTAGTTAAGATTATTCCTCGTTAAAAAGGGGGTAGATTACTAGATATGTTTAAAATACTAAGTTGAACCACATATGCGATCTTGTAAACTTAATTAATATAAAGTAATTACTAATTAGTTATGTAATCCCTAATCATTAGAGGAAGGATATTTATAACGACTAAAGATTATCCCCCTGTAAATTTCAAGGGGGGGGGGGTCGTACAATTATCATTGTTTGCTGTGACGTATGCTACTGATCGCTTCTGATTGGTTGTTATTATTCTTGAATGTGCCCTATCAAATTGAGTGTCTATCTTATATTGTCTTTGGGGTACTATACTATTCTGTTTACTATGGTATACCATTGTACCAAGCGAGTACAGGTAGGATATTGTATTAGACGACACTAAGTTGTAGGTATACCTTAACGCTGATTGGCTAGAAGTTGGGTCAGAGTGCTGACGTCAGTGCAAACATACTCTGTATTTTATAACATGGAGTTGAGCGTCTATATTATATTGTCTTTGACTATATGGTATCTACATAGGTTTATACTGGCTTGGTATACCTAGTTATGACTGTTCTTCATTAAAAGGCAGGCGGCTAACATTTTGTTTTTATGTGTCTGTAGTCCAGTCCACTGCTCATCCATGCAAATTCACGGACTACAGGGGATAGAATATAGTAGTGACAATTGAGACGGTTAGTGCACATGACGTCATCATAGCAACACTCTTAAATTAAATCTCGGGCAATCGAAAAGTGTTTAGTTATATAATAATGTTTATTTATTGCCAATGTAAGAAAAGAGTAATGATGTATTCAGTTATCCTAATTTTCGATTAAGTCTGTTGCCTTAATGACGTCACGATAACAAGTTACTCTATTGTCACTACTACGTATATAGCAGTGGACCTAAAAACAGACCTAATAATGTAGCTGAGAGATGTTGTTATAGTTCCTGTATTATAACTTCCTTGTTAAAAGAGGTTAGAATATATTTAGAATACTAAATTGAACCACATATGCGATCTAGAGGATATTTATATTTCTTAAGACTTGAGGCTAAATTTCAAGGGGGGTTTCAACGTATGCCTCTGATCGCATAGATGGCTTCTGATTGGTTGTTATTATTCTTGAATGTGGCTTATCAAGTTGAGCGTCCATCTTATATTGTTTTTGGTGAAATCAATATGTTAATGAATAGGGAAATAGCACCTCTATTGAAAGTTTGTTAACGAGTTATTCGTCCAAACCTCGTCAATCAAAAACTAGCTAGAGAGTTTTTCGTTACTTCAACTGGTGAAAAACTTTCTACCACAATCTTGTACTTCTATAAATTGGTCTTCTATTCCTGAAACTGCTGAACGGCACTGCATAATGACGCAACGACATCGTCAATTAAAGTCTCAACTAGCTACTAAAATGAATCATAAGCCTTAAAGAATCTACAGCTTCAATTGCTTACTTTACAATAATTCGAAAACAAGTTGTTCACACCTTGACTGTTAATTGCGTGAGATGATTATTAATTATTCTCTTCGGTGCACTGTAAAAGCTCAGGTACTGTGCACAATGTGCAGTCAAGACTACATTCTTGAAAAGCTCTGCCGACTGAGAGTGAATACTGTTGATGGTCCAACATAGATGGTAACTGTACCATTAATGGTGATACTGATAGCTTTGCTGATAGTGGTACGGAAGATTTTGAACCGTGATATGCTAAAAATCATTTCACAAAATCAGAAGAGGAGCATCTAAGGGCTTTTTATTAGTGGTGTTTTCTTGAAAAAAAACGAATAACGTTAAAGATTATTGTCAGGTGAATTTGGAGGAAGCAGTGATTGACATTAATCGGGAGTTGAACTCTTTTCTTCTATGGTTGTGCTCCTATAAGATAAAGATTAATGTGAGCAAAACTAAATTCATGATTTTTTAATACAGACAGTCAAATTAATTCTCACCTCTCAAAATATAATGATCTGCAGAAGAGATATGTTCGATAAGATACCTTCATAACTTTCCCTATAGTAGCCATACTCGTGATTTCTTTGATAGATCAAATGTACTTCTATTGATTACCTTTATAAGCGGCATGTTTTGCTTTACATGTACAAAACTATAAAGGGCCAATTTGATGATGAACTTCGTATCTTATTGATTCGAAAATGTGATTTCCATTTCATTAAAACGAGAAATAGAAATAATTTTGAGTTGCCGAGAAACAAACATGTCAATATCTCAAAACTGCATTTACTTTAGAAAGAAGAGTTGAGTTCTGGAACTCAAATTTGAATAGTTTTCCAGAAGTTGCAAAAAATTTCCAGTCTTTATCTGCTTTCTAAATGCAACTTAACATTATATGTCAATTGATAGTTAGTACTTTGTTTTAATGCTCAACTCAGAATGTAGTAAATTTACTTCCAATGGTAGATAAATAGTTTTCGTTCTAAATATTAGGTTAACAATTCTTTTCTTGATTGTTACATGCTTCTGTTATTTTGAATTGAATGTAGGAAATTCCAGCACAGTCAAATCAGTAGTAGAAACACTTTCCCCAAAATTCCCCCAACAATTAGGAGTGTTCTTAGGCTGCGCTCCTAGCGGGTAGCAATAAATGACATCCATTTACACCAAATACTTATGTTCCAATGCGGTAATTCATTTACATGTCTTCAAAAAGTAATACAAACAATCGAATATTTGGTGATGTAGTTAATATCTCTGACAAAACCCATTTCACTCTCTTTGCAGATGACACATTGCCATTGGTGATAGAAGTCTGGATCCCCTGATTCTGGAGACTATTTCAACTCTACGTTTACTTCATACCTGGACAATCAATAATGGACTTTCACTCAATGCTTGTAAAACTACTGCGCTATTCATATCGAACAGGGCAACCTGGCTGAATTCTCTTTGAATATTGCTGATGTACACATTCAGTATGGTGATGTTATTAAGTTTCTTGGAGTACAATTGGACTATAAATTGAATTTTTCACACCGTATATATTTTAAAATATAAACGGCTGGTGTCCTCAGTAGGATTAATAATTGTGCACCTATCGATATTTTGATTAGGTTATGTTATAGTTTTGTATATCCCTATTTGTCCTGTATTCCTGCCTTGGGACGGAGCAGCTGACATTCATCTTAATCATCTTGTTGTTATTCAAAATGTTATGATTATCTGGCACCATCGCAACCCTTATTTGCAAAAAGTGAATTTCTTCGCATTAATGATATTTATAAACTTGCTATTGGCACTCACAGCTTTTCTCCTCAGGCAATATTATTCTTCCCATTCATCATTATAGCACAGCAGTTCCTACTTTTCAAGGATTGTCTCAATGCCAAAGATCCCTAACTTTTATAGGTCCAAAAATTTGGAATAGCATTCCATCAGAAATCCAAAACTGTCCAACCATTAAAATTAAAAAAATAAATCAGTTTGCATCTCTTCCCTTTGTTAAATCCTAATGCCCAAAAAGTTCACATCGAACTTCGAATGGGTTTGAATTTATTTATTTTCCTTTATTGTATGAATATTGAAAGCTACATTTTTTTTTCATTATACTCTTTGTAAAATACTCTTATATAATGTACAATACTGTTCATACTTCAATAAAAATATTATATTATTAACTCAGATTTGGCGGCAAACTTACAACAGTAAATTATCAAATCCAAGCTATCACAACACTTTCATCCAATTCTGAGAACAACACCCAACCCTGAGAGCAACTACCGATCCTGAGAGCAACTACCGATCCTGAGAACAACACCCAATCCTGAGAAAATTGTACCCAATCTTGAGAATTGCACCCAATCCTTATACTTGTTCCCAATTCTTAATCTCTTCCCAACCCGAAAAATCACTATCTAATGCAGCAAGAAGAATTAACAAGTTCATACTAACCCCGGCAGAAGTTAACATATTTTACCTATTAATTTTGAACACTTTGTATATCTGTAAACTATTAGTCATTTTGGTACTGTTCATAATATGATTTTGTATAAGTTAGATATAAATGTACATTGCATTTTTGCGCTATATTTAAATGGAACTTTGTACACAAAGATTGCTCCTTTATTTAGTTTTGGAAAGGAATTGCAAACTAGCAATATTGAGAAACGATCAGAATAAAATGGGTGAAAGAGTTTTTTGATGTTTTGTATCAGTTTGTTTGTTGTACTATGACATCAATCAGAGTATCGTAAAGCATAACAATAAAATATATGTACCAAACTACAAATTGAAGCTTGTTTCAACCAAATCGATTCATTATTGAAGAAGAAGCAATTTTAGTTGTTCAAAATCGGTCAAAACGGTCTAAATTACTATTCCATACGATAACATTTTATCGAAGTTTGACATTTGAAATTATTATATTGGAATTCTATTCTCTAGATTCTAGAAAGTGTAGCGAATAAGTCAGACTATCATTTGAGTAGTGACGATTCTTCCGTAATCTCCAAGAATCAGGGGTTCTTAGGCTGCGCTCCTAGCGGCTCGCAGCAAAAATATTATCCCTATATGTATTATAAAACCTGTTGATCACATTAGCAAATTCCTTATGAGCAATGCATATTCAACTCAAAAATAGCAATATAATACAATACAAAAAAAAAAACACTATAGAATAACAAACAATAGCAATATAAAATTAGTATTGAATTACAGTAAATAAAAATATAAAATGACAATAAATAACATTATCAGTGACTCAACAAAATATATAGGCATACAACAAAATACAAATGCATTAAATAGGCACACCTCTGGCACATACCCAATGTGGGCATCGAAGAGTCTCGCATCCAACCCATTTTATTTGCAGTTCATAAGGATCTGTGGTCCAGATGTTGTTTTTTATCATCAGACGTAGTGTAGTGGATGTATTTGTAGATTTCTTAGATTGTTTCCTTCCACAATATTGACCATATGCACGTTTGGATTTTACAACTTTACTCACCACTTTAGCTTCGATTGCTAATCTTTGCTGATTGATATAGTTCAATACTTCATCCGATGTCGATGTCATGATCATCGCTTTAGATTTTATCCTCAAATGACGTTTTCGTCCTTTGAGTATTGTGTCTCCTGGAGGGTAACAAATGCTGGCTAAATCATGCGTCACAATACCAGCCTTAACAAGAGGATTATTTTCAATCGGGGTACGGTCAAGAGCCTCCCCGGTCAAGAGCCGCCCTCCCTGTTTTTTAATCCTTATTTACCTAGTTAAACAAATGAAGAATTACTTAGATAGAAATAACTGAGAGTTACTAATGTAGTTTGTTGTATCCGCTAGTTTGTTGTACTGCACACTTCATGATTGTTTAATGACCTGGCAGGGGGGTTCGGGGGGCTGCACGCCCCCCTATATACATATATTTTATGTCTATTCAGTAATGAACTACATAAGTGTCAATAAGGATTAAATAGTACAGGTAAATAAGGATTTAAAAACAGGGGGGATCGTGACCTAGGGGGGCTCATGACCGGGGGGCTTATGACCTACACCCTTTTCAATCATACTGGATTGTTTACAAAGAAATGATGGTTTGATTTCTGGCATCTCATCTGAAGCGGTCATGTTGTCATTTTCATCTGTTAATGAAGACGCCGAAAAGTTGCTGCCGCAGATGTAGAGGGTATATGTCATCTCTGTCACCTCGTAGAACATCTACCTCCTGGCGCATCTATTGAGGTAGGCAAGATTTCATAATTACTATTGGTAAAGTCTATCACTGGAATATCTTCACCGTCTTGGAAGTCAAGGAAATCACCATGCTGAGAAGAACCATCACTAAGTATATCGTCATTAATATATTCGAGTTCATCTGGTTCATTATTTTCTGCTGAAAATGAAGGAGGTAAAGATAAGTCTAAGTCCAAGGAAGATATGATTTTGTTCCATTGTAGAGGCTCTTAATCAATGGCGTTGGGATTGTGAGAAAAATATCCCACATTTTCTGAAACCCCGACTTTATGTTTGTCAGAGTCATGCTGTTTTCAAATGGGTTTAGACATATTAATTTTGAAATATTTGTACACCGCTACGTTAAGGCTGGCATATGTGTGTTGAATGTGGCATTAGAGAAAGTAGAATTATATGGTTTTCTTTTGCCCTCTCAATGACTTAAAGAGAACAGTGAGTCGTGCGAACATCAAGAAGAAGTCTTGATGGATGAATATGAGGAATATATATTATTACAGACCATCGATAAAATAACTCTGTCCATGAGTTATAGTAACCGGGATACGGTCAAGAGCCCCCCTATGTCATAAGGGTGTAGGTCATAAGCCCTCCCCCCCCGGTCATAAGCCCCCCCCCCCCCGGTCATGAGCCCCCCTGTTTTCAAATCCTTATTTACCTATATTATTTATTGTTAACCATATATACGTAACATTCAAATAATTACTCTGTTTGTTCTATTTTAATAATGCATTACACACATTTCAGGATCCACGTGACGTCACACATTCCCTAGTGTGGGTTGAGGAACCTGCGCGCGTGCATTCCTGTTGTTACTATATCATGGTTGTGACTTTTATACTTTTGTGTGAGAAATCGATCTTTAATCAATCACGTACTCAGGTAGTAGTTTTTCTTCATACGCACTACAGAATAGCGTACTAGTTAGTCACTTAGGTACGGAGACTAAGGTACCTAGTGAGAGCTGCTGTTATGAAAAGTATATAAGATACCTAGTGTTAGGATTTTGTACCTAGGTATTCAATACATTATAATAGCTTTACCAAGATGAAATGGTCTCCTATTCTTACCAAAGTAGAAAATAATAGATATCTTGCCTGTGGGTACGGTCAAGAGCCCCCCAACCCTCCCCCCGTCTTGATCTTCCCAGATCATAAGCTCCCCCCCCCCCGGTCACGAGCCTCCCCTCCCTGTTTTTTTTTCCAATCCTTATTTACCTAGTTAGACAAATGAAGAACCACTTAGATAGAAATAACTGAGAGTTGTTAATGTAGTTTGTTGTACTGCACACTTCATGATTGCTTAATGACATGGCAGGAGGGTTCTTATATACATATACATATTCAGTAATGAACTACAAAAGTATCAGGAAGGATTAAATAATATAGGTAAATAAGGATTAAAAATAGGGGGGCTTATGACCTACACCCATATTATTTAAGGGGTACGGAAGAGAAAATAATCAAGTATAAATTACTAGATTCCTAAGGAAGAAAGTCAATATTTTTAATTTCTCAACATACTTCAGTCTCTACTTGCTGCACTGTGATTGGTTAGGCGGACTGTGTCGTCACTATTTTTAGTAGATTTTATTGCCTCACAACTCTGCAGTTATAGCTGTAACTTAGTCCAGACTTCTTTAAGCTCCTAACCATCACCGCGAGCACATCCTCTGAACTTACACTCCCGCTCTCTGCAAGTTAGGCGAGTAGCTTTATTTGTTTGTCTTCAATGTTCAACGTCATCTATTCTGAACCAATCAGCGGCTCTGTCGTGTCTCGTGGAGTGAAGATGAATAGAATTAATGAATCTAATCAGATAGGAGTCTTGCAACTATTATTTTGATCATTTCTCCACATAGTGGGTTGTAGTAATTATTATTTCTATTAAAATATGGCATTTTTTTCGATTGGACCCATAGGTAACTAATTATTTGAATTTCGAACAGTTTCCTAAAAGCCTGAGGCTACTATAATTTTGAAGCTACGCATTAGTATTTATTGCCTTCGATTCTCCATGAAATTTTCTAGAGCTTTTAAAGTGTTCATAAGATCTGCATAGTAGTGACAGTAGTTATGGATACCATCAGCAGCATTCTAATGCTGCAGAGAATAAACTTATTTTTTATCTGCAAAGCGTTCTTTGAGGAGACAAAGCTAGAGTTGTTGTTTCCATTTCTTGTGGAATGTGGTCTGTTAATTTAATTTATATTATAGCTGTATATGATTTAAATTCAACATTGCGTTTTTCTCCCCAAGTGCACATGAGTCATGAAAATTTTTATTAATATGCATTAAAATTTGTAGTTTAAGTTGATACTGAAGAAATCTAACATTACTACAATAATAATATCAATATATGTAGCTAAATCAAAATATGACTAATATCTCTAAATTCAAATTTAATTACAAATCACTTGAAGAGTTCATGTAATAATTCTCTAAATTACGAAACTGTTGTTTTTTCATCTTTAAAATGAATAATGCCTTCAAACTTTGTCTTCGGTTTATATGAAGATTAACTACTAGTAAAATATTTAATACTAAAGTATGGTAAGCCATAGAAATAACTGGGAGTTTTTCTATAACTATTGAGGTCATTTTCAGGTTCACTTACCGTACAACAAACCTTTGTAATTAATTGATAGAGGTTTCTGAAAAGTAATTATGGAAAAAAGCTTTAACTAGTCACTTATTCACCTGATGGTTTGTAAGAAATTTCTAATTTGACTATTGAATTAGGTGCTTTTTTTCTAGGTACAGGAAGATTACTCTGTTTCTGATTCATATCAGTTTTCATTGGAAATGTTTGATGTAACTTCTCAAAGCTTTGCTTTTCAGTGAAAATGTGTAATGAATTCCTGAGTTTAATTACTACTTTAGCACGTATAAATAAGACAACTAGGTTTAAACCATTTTATTTGTAGTCGTTGACGTCTGCCGTTACTGGTTAGGAGTAGGAGTAGTCTGCGAATAGCGTTCTTCGGTTGCATGTTTCTTGCTCTGAAAGTAGAGACTAAAATTTATATTAGCTATTATTTAAAATAATAATCATAATTGAAATAAATTTCATTCTTAGTTATGTAACTTCTTCGCTGTGGGCTCCTAATCTTAAAGAGTGAATTTTAATTATTATTGTGAAAAACATAAGAATTAAAATTTGTTGACTAAAGGTATAGGTTAAATATTACTCACCAGGAGACCTTGGCCGCCGCGGTGGTGGTGCTCCTGGCTGGGATGTTTTTCCTGAAGTAACAAAGAAATGTTATTTATTGTACATATATAAATAATTGAAACTAGCTAATTGAGATAGAAAACTTACGACTTTCTGTTAAATTGTAGACTGTTTCCCTTGTGGGAGCAATTTCAGCTTGGGTTGCAGGATTGCTATCCGCAATCGGGCCAGATTGCGAGTAGTTAACACAAGATTACATAGTATTTCATGGAATATTTTTACTAATAACAACTAATCTTACCATCCTGCTACGTAGAACTTTATATTTCTATGTTTAGCATCTTCTAGTAGAGGTAGCAGCTGCCGCTTGACTGCTCTTAAGTGCCCTTTATGTTTCACTTAATGTTACAGCAAACCTATTTAATTAAAATAAAGAAAAAGTAGCTATTATAAAAAAGCTTTTACTAACACTTTTAACCTGTTTTAAAAGACTGCTCAGTTTCTGATCATATCCTATCATTGGAAACGTTTGATGTAACTTTACAAAGCTTTTCTTTTCAGGGAAATGTTTTAATTTATTATAAAAGTAATTTACTCTTGAGTTTATTACTTTTTGGAAATGTGAAATAAGACCAAATTTTACACAAATATTTCGTTACTAATAATGTTAGGAGGAAGACTCTCCTTCTGTTATGTCGTAGAGACGGAGACGAGGAGTCTTTGTGAGGGTTTCTTCCTCAGTCTCAAATGTGGTGGCATCTACAAAGAGCCAATTTTAATTACTATTGTGAATAACATTTATTTATTTTAATAAGTCTTGCACAGACAATGGTCTAGCTAGAAACTACAAGGGTAATATCAAGCTGAAATAACTATTAATTAAAATGGTACGAATTATTCTATTTTGTATAACAGGTTGGTATTATAATTAACTATGAGGATATATGTGAAATTTGCATGTGACGTTACAATAATTGTGAATAACATAAGAATTAAAATTGGCAAAATAATTGTATAGTGTAACTATTACTCACCAGGAGCCCTTGCCCGCCGCTCTGGTCCTGGCTCTGCCCCTGCAGCCGGATCAACCTCCGCTTGCGTTGCAGCCGCAACTACCGGAGGAGCCTCATCCGCAATCCGGCCGATCCCGCTCGGGCCAGATTGCGGATATGTGGGGCATTTTTTCTTCTCCCCCACCGTCAGTTTTTGAGCCTTGAAAGTAAGTAGTAGTTAACACAAGATTACATAGTATTTTATGGAATATTTTTTAACTAATAACTACTCATCTTACCATCCAGCTACGTAGAATTTAATATTCTTGTGTTCAGCCTCCCTCACTAGGTTGGGCAATAATCTTTTAACGGATCTTAAATGCCCTTTGGGTTTCTGCAATGTACAATACCATTAGTATGGGTACAATAATTACTATAGAATATTAACATTTTAAAATGACTTACGGCCAAGATTGAGTCCTCTACGAATAGTTCTCCTAACGAGATGGAGGAGAATTCAATCTGTCTATCGAACCCTTGGACTGTCAAATTTGCCACCAGGCTTCTCTTCCCGGTGGCACTTGACAGTCCAAGGCTTGGGCATCTCTCCTGTGATGGCCGTCACAAAAGAGATGCCCGCAGTTTGGTTCCAGGGTGACCCGATGAAGCTGGATGTTTGTCTGCAAGGGTAACAGTTATGGATAATTTTCGGAATATATTATAGCTATGTGAATCATGATTAGGTAAATTATTTACCTTGAAAAAGAAAGACTTCATGGACGCCGTGTCTGGGTCAAAGTCTGCTATTTTGGTTTCTGCACCTACTGCGGCCCCATCTATAGGTAGCAGACAATGTCTCGTAGAGACTATTTTGACTCCTTTGTGAAAAGGAAACATGTTAATATAAATTTATTTAACAATTTAAAACTAATATAGTTACCCAATAATATATTTACTTACCATGGAGGTTGCCCATCATCCTCACAGCCTCAAATACAATGAACTGACGTCCAATGTACTTGAGGCTGAAAGAAGGGCAGAGCCTCTTACTCTCCTCAGTTGTTGAGGTGATAATCATAAAGTACTCTCCTGTACGGAGCTCTCTGTTAAAAGATAAGATTTGTTTAAAATTTTATATTCTATATTGAAAAAGCTATTATTATCCAAGAGTGTAGCTAAAAACTATATACTTACCTAAACAGAAATAACCTGTCGTAAACTGAGGAATTCAGTTTGGTCCCCTTTTGGAAGTTTACCATCTTTTCTTTTACATTCCTCTTGACTCTTAGTAGAATGTCCTAAAGAAGATTAGACATTAGAAATCCACGAGAATGGTAACTGTAACACCTAACTGTATGTTAAACTTACTTCAATGTATGAATCCATTTGTACGGCCATAACTCCCAATGAAGAGAGAGTTATGGCCGTACCCTCTTTCTTCAGCAGCCGGAGACCCTGGGCATATTTGTGATCTTCGAGCAATTCTTCAATGGTGAGGTCATCATCCATCTGAAATAATAAACTTTTAATAATATTTGGGTATTAAAGTATACCGTAGCAACTAGAAATTCTTACAATGTTTAAGTAACAATTTAAGATTATAGACTACTAATCTAGGCTATTTGAAACAGAAATTCATTTGAATGATGTGCTAAAGAAAATTTAATAGTTTTTTAATAAAATCTTAAGTTCCTAAGAATTCTATTTCTAAAAATTAAACTTTCCCAAAGTAAATATACTTTACTGTACTCCTGCATGATTTTTTTGGAGAGTTTAAATTTTTAATTCCTTGCTTACTCTTTCAGAGTCTACTAGAGTAATTAACGGTAACAGACACCTAATGTTCACTGACTCTGTAGTAATTCAGTTACACTTTAAAAAATAGAAACAGCGGAGAGAGTTCGAAATGATTCATTCGCATTATCAATAAATTAATTCTATTAAATTAAAACTAGATGCAGTAGGTATTAAAAAGCAATGCAGTGAAACTACAATTTTAAAGTTTTTTAGCTTGTCAAGGTTTTGAAGGTAATAGCTACTATTTAGCAAGTTTGAGTGTGATTCGAACAATTCTAATTATCACCGCAAAGAATGTGCTAAAATAAAATTCACGATCTGCGTTACCATGTCAAAATACTTTCTTATTTTTCTGGATTTAATACTTCAGTCCTAATATCAAAAAGAGAAAAGTATTTTGACATTGTAACGCAGAGCAAGAAATTTAATTTAGCACATTCTTTGCGGTGATAATTAGAATTGTTTGTATCACACTAACTTGCTAGATAGTAGCTATTACCTACAAAACTTTGACAAGCCAAAGAATTTGTAGTTTCAGTGCATTGATCTAAAATTTTAATACCTACTGCATCTAGTTTTAATTTAATATAGAAATAGTTTAATAAAAGTGCAAATGAATAATTTCGGACTCGCTGTTCCAAGTTTTAAAATAGTAACCAAAATAATACCAAGAGAAAAGTGAACATTAGGTGTCAGTTACCGTAATTAACTCTAGTAGACTCTGAATAGAGTAGGCAAGTAAAATATGTAAATAAAATTAATAGTTTATTGATAAAGAGAAGACTTATTTTAGAATTAATTAAACTTATATAGACTATTCTTATACTTGGCGCTATTGCCTTTAATGGTATTGAAATCCTAATGTACTTACGGTGGTAGAAGGCAATGAGGTGGATTCAGAAGACTGCTGGTTGATGCTGGTGATGAGCTCTGCTGACATCGATATACTGAATTGAATGTACATTTGGAACTAACATTACTTTCGGTAGCCGTAGAACATCCATATTTTCGTAACTAGATCCTAATTTACTTCTCATATATCTGAAAGAAGAGCGTCGTTGCTTTAAATTATATTTATTCATTGATTAATTAAAAGGAGATTTATTCATTAGTTATATTAAAACTTTCTGGAGGTATTGAAAATGTTCATATTTTTTGTCGTAACTTAATTTGCAGTAATAGATAAAAAAATTCTCATAAATCTTTGTCTATATATATTTATTAAATCTATATTTGGAAGAATCGTAAGACTTGTTGCGCATACATCAGTACGAAGAAATAAACTGATTAATCATGAAACTCATTGCAATTTATTCTGCTAAAGCTGTTTATATACACTTATTTTATTCGCGAAGATGGAGAAAAAAGATTAGTACCAAGAGAATTTTTCGTTTCTGATATTTAAGATAGAGTACATATATTGCAGCTTTATATAGCATTGCGGTGTAAGGTTATTTGTTGTGAGTTTTGTACTGATTTATTTTCAAAGATATTTAATTTTTACAGCCTGAAAAGAGAATAAATTGATTACGTGTAAATTAATTATCCCATAGAAGATGAGGATATCAGTTTCGTGTATTCATGACTTATTTTAAATTTAATAATAGTTGAAGCAATCATTTAGGAACTGATGTTCACTGTTAAAATATTCTCTTATGACTTGTGCTCAATATTTCCATTCTTTTACTTGGTTGATAGAAATAGAAATGAATTTAACATAGTTAATATAGTATGCTTAAGGTGGTACTGATCAATCGATATCTTTTCTAGAGAAACTTTTCGAAATCTATTGTTGGGTTAGATTTATATAATTTTTTGGGTGTTTGTCAAATGACCGAACAATATAGGCGATCGATCGTATAAAAATTACGAACAAATACTGATATGGATATAAGTAAATGAAAACAAATATATAGTTATTATCTATTTTATTATGCGAAAATAATGTGTATAATACGGTATTATATTTGATTTTAATAATCTAAGTGTTATTTTATCTTGTATATTATCAAAAATATATGTTATTGAATATTTAATATAATAAATATTATATTAATTTCAGAAATTCAAATTCTGAAAAATCAGTCTCAGAAAACTGAAAAATAATCTGAAAACTTAATATTTTTGAAAAACATAAAAAAATCAAAATTTTCAAAAAAATCAGAAAACTTGAAAAATTCGAAAATACTCAAAAATTGATAAAAAAGATTAACAATTCAAAAAAACTGAATTTCCAAAAAACTCCAAAACTTAAAAAAACTCAAGAATTCAAAAAACTAAGAAAAACTCAATAAATTCCAACTACTCAAATATATTCGAAAAAATTGAAAAAACAAGAAAAAAACTTAGCATCTTCATGAAATACAACAAATGTCGTCATAAAAAAATAACCAAAAGTTGTCACTAATAGAAACAAGACAAATGTAAATAATTATATGAATGTACAACACACACACAGCACAGCCAACACACATGATGTATATATATATATATATTGGGGAAATGAAACAGCCATGAAATTATTTTATGCGTTATATTGTAATTACATGCGCAGAATGTTGAAGGTTATGTTTTTAATATGTTATCAAATTACAATAAGATGTATTGTTTCAATATGTGTTGTTACATATTATTTATATATGTAAGAAATATGCTATTATATATTTTATATAATGTTTATTATAATAATTTCTAAAACTCAATTTCCAAAAAGCTTAAAATTTTTCAATAAACTCTAAAAATTGAAAATAACTTCAAAATTTCAAAAAAACTTAAAATTTTCAAAAAACTTAAAATTCAAAAAAACTCAAAATTTCCAACATGAAATATTTAAAGAAAATCAAAAAACTTAAAAATTCAAAAAAAAAAAAAAAAAAAAACCCTCAATTTCCAAAAAAACTTAAAAAAACTCAAAAAATTTGGAAAAAATTAAAATTTTCAAAAAACTTAAAATTTCCAAAAAACTCAATTTCCAAAAAACTCTATAAATTAAAAATAACTTCAATTTCAAAATTAACGAAAAATTAAGAAACTGAAAAAAATGAAAAAATCTAAAAAAAAATCTAAAAAAAATCTCAATTTCCAAAAAAATCGAAATTCTCAATAAACTCAAAATTTCCAAAAAACTTTAAAATTTCCAAAAAACTCTATAAATTAAAAATAACTCCAAAATTTCAAAATTAACGAAAAATTAAGAAACTGAAAAAAAAATGAAAAAATTGGAAAAAAAAAATCTCAATTTCCAAAAAAATCGAAATTCTCAATAAACTCAAAATTTCTAAAAATTCAAAATTACCAAAGAACTCAAAAAACTTGAATATTCAAAAATACTCAAAAAATTAAAAAAAAATCAAAGAACTCGAAATTTCCGAAGAAATCAAAAAACTTAGAAAAATTCAAAAAACTTGAAAAACTCAAACTCAAAATTTGAGCGCAATTGAGAACACGTTGTTCTTAACGAGTTAAGTACACTAATTTTTAATAAAACAACAGAAAGTGAAGAATAGCTTCGACAATCTCAGTCGAAGCTTAAGTGCACCTTTACCGCAATAAAAATTAATATTGAGTTTATGTTGTAATTTTTTTTAGGATGATTTTGAATCTACAGATGTACAACAACTGAATGATCGTTGTGAAACTCCTATTCCTTCACCGGCTTTGATCGTGTCAGATTATAATGAACCAGCTGGATCACTAACCACAACACCAAAGCCAAGAGTACCTAGACCAAAACGAAAACAGCAGCTGACTGCAACAAATGAACTTATGCAGCTTACGGGAAATCATTTAAAATCTTTACGTCCCAATGACGAATCCGAAGCCTATGGAAAGTATGTAGCGCATAAGTTATCTTCCAATATATCTTCCATCTTTGCAACCTAATTTAAGAAGCATAAGTAAGAACAAAATAGAGTAAAAAAACAATAGTAAGTATATAATTGAATTTAGCAAAGCATCGTCTGAGAGTAATATAATAGATTCATTAGAAATAGTAGTTATCCACATTTTTTAAATAATGAATATCTACCTAGCTAATCAATAGATTATTTACCACATTAGCCCGCGACGACTCAATATAAAGAGAACCAACTATCTATTTATATTGTATACTTTACATGAATAATGAATACGGTTATGCTACATTTTTAAAAATAGATGTGAATCAAATATTAACAATAAGTGGATAATAATCTTAAATACAAATAGCTAATAACTTAGAAAATAACTTACAATGTCCTTTACATCTGATACTGTAACAGCAATTGAACCATCCGCCATTTTGAGGATTTTTTTGGGCATGTAATATTGTTCACCATTATACTGGAAATAATCGTACCTTAGTTATCTAAATTCATATCAAATATTTCAATGTATTCTTATAATGACGCGTTCATTGGCACTTATAATGACACTAGTGTTACTTATTATGACGAGAATTTGACACTAGTGTTACTTATTATGACGAGAATTTGACGCAGTTAAATAGCAGAAGTATTTGAATGTTTCTTGATGTTACAATTCATTTAGATTCAGTAAATATTGAATGTAATTGAGAAATTACATTTATATTTGCAACTAGATGCAAATCTAATCATTTAATTCTCCCAAAAATGGTGGCTACAAAGACTATGAACACTTACGTAAATTTTAGCTAATTTAAAACTAACTGTTCCAACACCTAACTCGTCCTATCGGATTATACAGGGTGGGGCGTAAGTTTGGAAGCAAATGAAAGTGCATATTATAATCCAACGAAAAACATATTTAATAATTTACAATTATGTATTATTACATAAGGGTTTTAAGAATTCAAAAATCATAAATTTATTCAAAAATAACAGCCTCAAATCTCCTCCTCCTACTGCGGCACGCAACTGTTCTTGTGAAATTTCCTTCCAAGATCTCTGGAGCGAACGCTTTAAATCATCCACACTGCGATGGAATTTACCACAGGCCTTTGATTCAAGAATGGACCATACCGAAAAGTCCTTAGGATTAACATCTGGGGAGCAGGGAGGCCACATTTCTTTGGACCAAAACCGTGGAAGATGGTCATGGCACCAGTTTTGAGTGACATTTGCAGTATGTGAAGTCGCGCCGCCGTCTTGCTGAAATGTCCATAGAGTGTCATTACCGAAGTGATCCTTAGCTGACTCCAACATTGGCGTCAAAATATTCTCAACATAACATTTAGCATTGATTTTGGCGCCTTGTTCCACAAAAATTAAAGGAGATCTCCAAGTTTCTGAAACGGCGGCCCAGACGGTGCTAGGACAATTGCCACCCGCGGACAATTGCCACCCGCGGATAATTGCCACCCCCGGACAATTGCCACCCAAATGAATAATATCAGGCATCTTAACTTTAAAAATGATGATAAAATATGTATATTATTGTTGTATGATTAATTATTAATTATATATATTTTAAGATAAAAAAAAATTATTATTTGATTTCAGAATGTGCTTTCTAAATCTTATATTTTGATAATAATTTCACATATCACAGTTTTCTAATTTCATATTATTTTCAAATTTTACAAATTTGTCATCGTGTACTCAGACCAATTTTAAAATATCTACAAGCATAATAATTATAAAATTTATTTTTAGAAATGTGAAATTAGTGGAAAATCTTTAGGGATACATCTCTCTCTTAACTGCAAATGCATTACGTCTTTGATATATTATTTTCTGTTAAATTACATCTCCTGGATCATTTCTTTTACACTCACCCAATTTTATATATTGAATTTACAACACTAATAGATTTTCTTAAACACAACGCATCTATAATTTTAAGCCAATTAACTTTTTCACAGATTATTAGTTAATTTGAAGCTGCACTAACTTATCACATAGGCCTGCACGGGATGACTGCTTATATGCCAATGAGCATCTCAACTCATAGATATCCTAGAATATGGATATTTGTTATTAATGATAGTATTGATAAAGAAAGATATTTTCAATTTACTAAGGACATGATCAATTGAATAATGG